>JAVSBU010000001.1:6017336-6029591 GCA_033118015.1 Loricariichthys derbyi
CACAGCATAGAAGAGGACACTGGCCACCACAGACTGATAAAATATCTGCAGCAGCTTTTTGCAGATGTTGAAGGACCTCAGCCTTCTCAGGAAGTACAGACAGCTCTGACCATTCCTGTGGAGATTGTCCATATTTGCTGACCAGTCCAACCTGTCACCCAGCTGCAGCCCCAGATATTTCTAAGCACCGAAGTACAAAATAAATAATAATTACTTCCCAATAAATTACTAAATGAAATAAAACTAAGTTACAGCGATAGGAGGGAAGGGGAGAGTGTTAACGGTCAGAAGGCTGTTCAAATGCCATCTACTTCCACTATGTAGTGGTTCATGCAGTAATTTTTTTTTTCACTTTATGGTGCCACCACTTAATTGTGTTATATAATCTGAAACATAACATCATGTCTATCACAGAATTTGAACATCCTTTTAATGCCATTTTTACTATGGCTTGTCTGATATTCATGACAGATTAAACAAGGAGTTTAGTCCACATTGACATGGTAGCATCATGCAGTTGCTGCAGATGTGTCAGCTGCACATCCACAATGCTTTCCCGTTTCACCACATCTCAAAGGTGCTCTGTTGGACTGAGGTCTGGTAAATATGGAGGCTGTTTGATTAAAATGAACAAACTCATGTACACGAAACCAGTTTGAGATCATTTGAGCTTTGCAACACGGTCCGTTATGTTGCTGCTGCCATCAAAAGATGTATACACTGTGTTTATAAAGGAATGGACATGGTGAACAGCAATACTCAGATAGACTGTTCATACAAGGCAGGATGGATCCATGTTTTCATGCTGTTTAGCCAACTTCTGACTGTAAAATCTGAATGTTGAAGCAGAAATCAAGACTCAGTATTACAGGCAACATTACCAGTTTTAGAGAACCTGTGCAAATTGTAGCCTCAGTTGTCTGTTAAGCTGACATGAGTGGCACCAGGTGTGATCTCCTACTGCTGTCGCCCATCTTATTTTCATAAGATGTTCCTCAGTTTGACTATACTAAAATTCAATAAACTTTCTTTGATTGCTTTTTATTAAACATTTTAATATTAAATATAGCTCATATTACATTAAATTAACTATTTTTAAATCCTCCTCTTCAGAATTTAGCAGAGCTTAGGTTGCAGGGGTGCCAAATTAAATCATGCCCCTTTGCACTAAATGACTTTTAAAGAACTTTTACTGTCACAGATGCTCTCCAATATCTGAAAAAAAAATCATGAGACACTTGCAAGAGTTGGGCCATGCTCATATTATTTTGATCGTTTGGTGTAAGGTGGTCAGGAGAACTGTCTTATGTCGATCTTCTCCTTGTCTTGATGTTCCAATAAAATCAGCTGTCTTAAGACTTGGCTGTGAACATTGTGGATAAGCAATAGGTGAACTTTCTCCAGCACCAAAAAATAAATTTCATGTTTATCTGGTGATCACAAGTGATTTTCACAGATATGGAAACCCTTCATTTTATTCTTCTCCATTTATTTGTAGATGTATCGGGGCTGCTTACTGTATATTTATGAAATTCTATATAAATTCTTCTTCCTTCGGCTTTTCCCTTTTCAGGGGTCTCCACAGTGAGTCATCCTCCTCCATCTCACTCTGTCCTCTGTGTCCCCTGTCCTCACACCAACTACTTCCATATCCTCTCTAACTTCATCCATATATCTCCTCTTTGGCCTTCCTCTTTTTCCTGGCAACTGCATTTCAAATTCTATATACATTTTTAAAGTATTTTAGCGTATGGTTAGCGTTAAATATCTTTGAGACCGAGCGCCGTATTGCGGCTCCAAATCAAAATGCGCAGCAGTATAGCGCCAAAGCCCTGATTCATAACGACTAAATACAGAAACAAATTCCCGTCATTAAGATGTGACAGAGTTTGTAATTTGCTTCGCTCTTTCTGAGTTGGGTGGTGAGTTTAAAATCGCTCGTTCATCTGTATTATTCATATGATAGTTAATACAGCCCCTGAATAAACAGCTTTAGCTTTGTGCACCCCACAGACCGTCCGGGCGGAACTTGCGCTACAGTTTTGAGTTCCGCTCTGCATACAGTCTCGAACATTCAGTGCTCTGGTATGGAAGGAATTATATGAGCACACGTCCAAACTATGTCTCAGTCACTATATAGGCTTAAACATATTCAAAGCAGTGTTTTCTTGTACGTTAAATAAATCAGATAAAAATTAAAACGAAGACGTGAGAAGAATGTAATTCAGATTAGATTTTGTGATGTTGTTGTGTTATTGATTTTAATGTAAAATCAGAGCATGTGCTGATTCTCTGCTATGAACTACAGATTTCAAATAAACCACAAGGAATTACATTTGATTGTTAGCTTGAAGGAAGACTTCTTAGCTGCACTTACTGAAATAATAATATAACTCAATAATAAAACATTTTAAAGTGGCAGTTAACATTATTAAATCATTTAAAATATAAATGCATTAGGTTAAATTGTGTCTAAATAGCTCTAGTGTGAGTGTGCCTATGCTTGTCTAGGGTCGTTCCTGCCTTGTGCCCTGTGCCGTCGGCTCAGCACAGGTTCCCCCATGATCCTTTGGTGAAAAGTTTGGTGAAAATTCATTTTTTTAAATGCCCACTGAAGCATTTACTTCAAGTTGTTACATGTTTACGAGACTCTTATCTGCTATATTACAGTAAAGTGAAAAAAAAAATTAAAGTGCAAAAATGTAAAGCAGAAATGGCATATGAAGTAATCAAAAATTAAATTGCCTTAATTTTACACATTAACACATTATATATGTAAAAAAATAAAAATAAAAGCAGTAACTACTTTTGACAGCACATACACTACCTGGCCAAAAAAAGGTCACAAATATTTCGTTGGACCACCTTTAGCTTTGATTATGGGATGCATTCACTGTGGCATCATTTTCACGAGCTTCTGCAATGTCACAGCATTTATTTCTGTCCAGAGTTGCATTAAAGTTTCCCCAACATCTTGTACTGATGAGAGATTTGGACCACTGCACAAATACTTCACCAGTACATCCCAAAGATTCTCAGGTCTGGTCTGGACTCTGGTTGCCACACATTTCCATGTGTGAAAAATGTCTTATGCTCCCTGAACCACTCTTTCACAATTTGAGCCTGATGAATTCTGGCCTTGTTATCCTGGAATATGCCATTCCCATCAAGGAAGAAAAAATCCCAGAAAAAAAAGTGTGGTATATTCAGGTAGTCAGCTGACCTCATTCTTTGGGCACATAACATTGCTGAACCTAAATTTGACCAACTGCAGCAACAATCCCAGGTCATAATACTGCCCGGACATCCCAAAAGTGAGCACATCCCAAAGTGAACATGTCTAAATTGTGCATAATTGTGTCATTGTCCTTGCCATATGTCATGTGAATTGTTAGAGTTACAAGGCTCCAGGTAGGAATGCGGAGCATGGTTGTTCAATTTGGTGTTTTGGGTACAATTCTCTCATACTGGGCATTCAGGATAAACAACTCTGAAGATGTGAGAAACAGAATTGTTGGCTTCATAAAAATAGATCCATGAGTGCTGCCACCATTGCTGCAGAGGTTGTAGAAGTGGGAGGTCAGCCTGTCAGTGTTCAGACCATATGCCACAAACTGCATCAACTCTGTCTACATGGCCATCAACCCAAAAAGAAGACTCTGCTGAAGCTATTGCACCAGAAAGGTGACAAAAGACAAGCAGTCCAAGAACATGGATTTCTAGAACCATGTCCTGTGGTATGATGAGACCAATATAAGCTTGTTTGGGTCAGGTAGCGTCCAACATGTGTGGCATGGTGAGGAGTAACAAGAAAACTGTCCCTTGCTTACAGTCAAGCATGGTGGTGGTAGCATCATGGTCTGGGGCTGCATGAGTGCTGCAAACACTGGCGAGCCTCAGTATACATATTGTGACAGTTTAAAGCAAGGCATTGATCCCTTCCCTTTGGAAAGTTGGCTGCATGGCAAATTTCCAACATGATAACAACCCCAAACACTCCTCCAAGATGACAACCGCCTTGCTGAGGAAGCTAAGAGTAAAGATGATAGACTGGCCAAGTATATCTCCAGACCTAAACCCAATTGAGCACCTCTGGGGCATCCTCAAGTGGAAAGTAGCCTCCACCAGCTCTGTGATGTCATCATGTAGGAGTGGAAGAGGGTTCCAGTAGTAACCTGTGCAACTCTGGTGAATTCACTGCTCAAGAGGGAGTGCTAGATAATAATGATGGTCACACAATATTGACACTTTGGGGACAATTTAGATATGTTCACTGTGGGGTGTACTCACTTTTGTTGGCACCTATTAAGACATTAATGGCTGGTTGTTGAGTTATTTTCAGAAGACAGTAAATCGATACTGCTATACAAGCTGTACACTGACTACTTTAAGTTATATCCAAGTTTAATTTCTATAGTGTTGTCCCATGAAAAGATTTGTGCTGTTGTCCCAGTGTTGCATTTTATGAGCAATCGTTGTTGAACCCTTCAAAACCCTGCAAAAATGTTCAGTTTAAGAAGTTTAAACTTTGAACTCTTTCATGGTTTTTCCCCCCATCACTGAAACAATAAGAATGAGCTGCAGAGCAACCTGTGATTTAACAAAGCGACCGCTTGCATCAAAGAACGTGCTCCATCACAATTGGTTAGACATTAAGCTATTTGGAGGTGCCTTAGAAATGGATGGTGGAGAATTAGGTTCTTTCATTGATTGCAATCAGGGGGAATAGGGGGGAGATTGCCACCAAAGTGGATGAGGCACAGCAGAGGAATAGTTTCTACAGGAGGAGGCATTATGGGAGCTCCATTTAGGGGACTAGTGTGCCTGTGCTACGAGAGACAGGAAAAACAACACTGATTACTCATAAGCTGTGAGGCAGGGTGCTGATGGCAAAAGTTGCCAGAGGGTTGATTGAGTGATTTTTACGTAGCTGGTGGCCAGAGAAATGAGGCATGTGCTGGGCACAGGTGGCTCCTTCAGGTAACACTCACAGATTGGCAGAGCGACCTCTGCTGGCCCGTGCCAGCAAAAAGATTTTATCCTTATAGTCACAACTGAGTTAAAATAATTATTAAATGCATAGCTCATGGCGTCTCCTTGGGTGACTTACAGAACGTGTTGGGTTCTAGCCAATGGATTTGGAAATGGAAATGTAGTGGCTGTCAGAGGCAGAGGACGACTGTATAAATCTGACATGGCCAGCTGAAAGGTAAGGACACACGCAGCTGAGATGCACAGTCATACTTTGAGAAAACTTGGGGAGATTGGTGCTCCATCCCAGGAGATTGAGTCGGCGTCTACTTTTTTTGTGCCACAGGGTCACATGAGGCACCGTAATTTTTTTTCTCTCCCTTTGCTTGCTTTATGCTCAGATTAGAGCCATCTTCACATACAAACACACATTTGTATCATGCTTCAAAGCATCCAGGATGAAGCTCAATATTCTTGACAGAAATCCATAAAATTGGTCTTGTTCCGAAACCGAGAAAGTGTGACAACAAGTTTTTGAATCACAGAAGGTGCAGCAGGAATATCGCATTTATCTTTGTTTGGTTTATATTTAGTTTATCTAGCTACTAGTTGAGCAATTTGAGGAGTTTGCTCAAAAACACAATAGTGGCAGATGTGCATTGCTAAGATTAACTCACAAAAAATGCAATAACAATCCTAGGGTTGTGGTTTTTTTTTCTTCTTTCCTCTCTCAAGATTCTTATTCACAACCAGAAACACTCTTCATTTGCTGTATTATACATAAATATTGTTTGCAAATGTAAATATATTGAAATGTATTTCACTTCCCCCTCTGGACATTCCCAGTATGCAAGGTAGAGGGTTAATGGTCTCTCTCTTTTGGGATTTGTCTGATTTTACTGTTTTGTGATGGCTTATATTGCCAGTCCTGTTTGGTTTTGTGTTTGGAAGTTACTGTTTGTAGCTACCATGAGGCCTTCCTGTCACATTGATGTGCATTACACAGATGTGCATTATGAGCAGTGTCCTCCTGGTTCTTCATCCACCTCAACCCTACAGTATTATATATACAGTGGTGCCTTAAGATACGTGCAGCCCAACTTATGAAATTTTAAGATACGAGCTGTGATTCGGTCTGTATTGTTGTTCAAGATCCGAGCGAAATTCCGAGATACGAGTCGTAATTCGGGAAGCTGCCACTAGTTGGCGCATTGGCGCACAGGTCCAGAATTGGCAGCACAACACCGACATCTTGTTGTTACCCTCAGAATCAAGTCTAATCTAATGTGCTGTACTCGTTCTTGCATCATTTTTGCATTTTTTTTTACTAACTTTTTTTGTGTGCTATCACGGGGCTGACGAAATGAGTGTAAAGAACAGTGGTTATAAGAAGAAGAGAATGATGTCGATAGAAAAAACACCCAGAAAGTTAACTGGTTGTGCTTCAGCACTTTTTAATGACACTTGTGTGTCACATTTCTGTAACATTTTAAAATGCAGACAAAAGCAAAACTATTTGGATGGATTTTTATTCTATAAAAGGCCTGCATATGAAAGTGCAGCCAAAAAGGCAAAGACAGGTGATGATTAAATAAAAATTACGTAATGTTAAGCTTAGGTTAAGTTTAAAGTTAAGAAAGTGCTTTTTTATAATTAGATTTTTGTGGTTTCATTTTAAGTAAAAAAGTGCAGTTTTAGTTTACGTGTCTACAGTGCCTGCAACCCTCCTCCCTCCTTCTCCTCCTCCTTTCACTTCCATTAACTGAACTCGTTTGTCTCCAAGGTAATAATACAGTACTAAATAACACTTTTGTTTCTTTTAGTTCATATATTTTGTTATGCACTGGTAAATTATACGTGTGTTTCTTAATTAAAAACATGTATTTCATAATTTAGGATGGTTTGGGGGATGTTTCACAGGGCTGGAACGGATTAAATTTATTTCAGTTTTTTTAAATGGGAGAAATTTGTTTAATATATGAGTTGACAGACTTATGAGCTTGGTTACAGAACAAATTAAACTCATATCTCAAGGTACCACTGTAATTATATACTGCTCAAAAAAATAAAGGGAACACTAAAATAACGCGTCCTAGATCTGAATGAATTAAATATTCTCATTGAATATTTTGTGCTGTACAAAGTTGAATGTGCTGACAACAAAATAACACAAAAATCATCAATGGAAATCAAATTTATTAACCACACAATTATTAACATAATTATTAACACAAAATTAAAGTGGAAAAATACACTACAGGCTGATCCAACTTTGATGTAATGTCCTTAAAAAAAGTCAAAAATGAGGCTCAGTATTGTGTGTGGCCTCCACGTGAAATCTGATTTACTTGGATTTACTTGGATTAAGTGTTCCCTTATTTATTTATTTATTTATTTATTTATTTATTTTTTGAGCAGTGTATATTCAACTATAGCCCCAAATAGAAAAAGTTGGGATGATATGGAAATTCCAAATAAAAAATTTAAATGCAATGTGTCTATTTATAAATTTAGATGGTACAAACCCAAGATGTTATGTTTTCTGGTCAACATAATTTTCTTCAAGCCTGCAACACATTCCAAAAAGAGTTGGTGCAGGAAAGCATTCACCATTTATTTTTTATGTTTCTACATAGTCCTCAACACGTCAAAGACATTAAAGCATGAAGAATACCAAGTGTTTCAGGTGTTATGTTGCCCTAGTCATATCACAAACATGTATCTTTAAGGTGTGCAAAAGTATTGGGATTAGTCCTATTTTTAAATTCAATTCTCCACCTGTTCTCTATTGGGGACAGTACAGGGCTGCAGGAAGTTCATGACTTTAATGTGTGCAGCATGTGGTTTTACATTGACTTGTGGAAAAATACATGGACATCCCTAGAAAAGATGCTATTATAGAAGTGTAAATAGGTATAAACACAACCCCTTTGCTGATATGGATGGTTCTTTTAGTCTTCAGTGCAGAGCAAAGATTACTTCAAAAAAAAAAAAAAAAAAAAAAAAAAAAAATCCAGAATACTGATTCTTCTGAACACAAGAGTTTCTGAGACTTTTATTTGCACACTAAACTCCATATTGATTGAGGAAGGTTTGATAAAGTCTTTGCCCATGTGGTTACATCAGCTATTGATGAATGACAATTTTTAATGCTGTGCTGCCTGAGGGTTTGGTGATCACTGATCTTGAGTTTAGGCTTGTGCCCTTGCCCTTTATGCACTGAAATTCCTTCTCATGACTGACTTTTTACCTCATTTCTAGCCTTAAATTGCTTCTGACCCCATTTTTGGAATGTGTTGCAGGCCTGAAATTTATGAATGGGTGTTTAAGTTGATCAGACAACTTGAAATGAAAGTCAAAGCAAATGTAAGATGCACTTTGCTCAAATATTTTTAATTTTCCTTCAAAGTCCAAACTTTTTTTTCTGTCTTGGTCTTCTGTTACTGGCCCAGCGGTTTAATACACTAAAGCCCCTTTTACACATAGATGGTTTATTCGGCAGGTAGTATGTAGACCGAAGTTCGCGGTAGTTCCGGCTGTTTTCGCGGTGGAAAAGGGGTGGAGCACTTTATGCAAATTGACCGGCGTTTTGACCACCGTACTATCCACAAATAGGCGGATAAAACGCCGCTAAATCCGTCGAATAAAGTGATGTTTTGACGCCGTAGCATCCGGCACACGTCAGGCGATGGGGGTTAATACCCAATTCTATCCCTTACAATCGCATGTTAAGACGCGGGTGAGAACGGCGGTGTATTGCTGCCGTCGATAATGGCTGTTGAAGAAGTCTGATACTAGCTGTTCTCAGCTGTAGTTTCTCCTTCTTGGCCCGGACGTGCACTTCTTCACACATATAATGCCCTGCCCACACGAAGCGCAAAATCAAATAGCTGCTATACTGATGCATTGTACAGGCTGCATTGTCTGTTTTATTACAGAGTATAGCGTTCTTACACTATGGGCTGAACTTATTACACATAATATCAGTAGCTAGAGCCTGGACTGAGTGCAAGAAGCTGTCTCTCTCTCTCTCTCTGTTTTTCAGTCAAACAGGTTTGTAATTCAGGTGGCATATAGAATTGAGTACTGTCCACTAGTGCCAGAGAGTGCCATGATTATGGATACAAGTCCGGCCGCCGAATAATGGCGGTGTAAACTGCAGCACTACAGGAAGAGAAAGGATGAAACGGTGGTTAAAAAGTATTAAACACCGTCACACGTCTTCTCTGGGAGTGCTCCCGGAATTATTCAACATGTTGAATAATTTTTTCGATGATTCCCGGTGAAGCTGGAACTAAGCCACGCCCCCTAGCACCGGCGTTAACAAGGGCGTTTGATCCCTAAGACGGCCTGGAGGAGCCAAAAACTCTTCCGGGACACTTCTGGGAGCTCTTACCGTCTATGTGTAAACGGGGCTTAACACACCACCACAGGTCCCCCAGTTTAAATCCTGGTGGTCTAGGTTAAATCTCATGCAGACACGATTGGCTGTGTCTGAGGGAGTAAACACAGATGACCTGGCATTTCATCCTCCACAAGCTGCTCAATTGGAGACTAGAACATGGCTTATTGCCTTTTTTAGGAGCTGGTATTTGCGAACCTGTTAAGACGTGAGTTTTTGTGTATTTACCCTTTACTGGAGCACTTGTCGCCACCACTTTTGCAGCACATGTTGCATTTATTTTAAAGACATTTTCCATGAATAGCATTAACAACACTTGTATTACGACTTGCTCTGTACTTCACACATCTGCATCTTTATCTTTGAAAGCTGTGGGCAAGACAAAACCTTTCAGTCATAAACGGAGTCGTAAAAGCTAATAGGGAAGTTATTACATAGATGGAAGGCTTTGTAGCCAAACACTACTGCCTGCTGCAATTTCTATTGCTTCAGGACCTAAAAAAAAATTGCATTCTTTGATTAAACTGAAAACGCATGTGAAACCTCTAAAATCCATACGCCTGTTTTAACTTAAGGAAATCACTTCTATATTACTGAAGTCAAATGGGCCTGTTTAAGCATGAAGCCTCAATCATAAGCCACGCGCCTCAGCAACGGGGCGCCTTCTCAAGAAGCATGGCGCAAATTACAGCAATTTACCCCAAGAGGCAGCAAGTCTGTGACAGTGGAATGGGTTTCAAGTTGATGGTGTCAGATGTCATGTCACAGCCACTCATGCCAGTCTTTCATCATTTTTCGGCATGCCTGGCTGCAGAAAAAAAGTGACAGGCTGCAGGGAAAGGCATCAATCTTGCAAGTTTCTCCATCTAAGGACACAAAGGCTGCTTGGTCTTTCTTCTTGACTCGCTTTAACTCTTTGCTGGTGTGCTTTTCCTCTTCATTTCCATCTGTAATTTGTCATTGTGCTCCTTCTTGACTTATCTCTCCGGCCTCCTTCCCGTTTCAATATAACGACTGACGGTTAAATGGATGCCAGGTGGATTTTCCTGTGTACTCGCACCACATCTCCACCCTCCACTCTGACATCAAGCTCCTCTAGTTTATGCATCAGATCTTGAGCTGATCCTGCATACGCTTATTGACAGGGCGATAAGAAAGTGGGACAGACTACGACTCTGTCCACTAACCCCAGAGGGCTGACCTCCATGAAACTAGCCTAAAACAGAGATCACAGTTTACTGAAGCAAAAATACTGTTAGTTTAAAAATGTATTATTAAGCACAAGCTCTCATCCAAATAATTATTAAAAGTAATAGTGTATTGTGAAAAATACACTGCGATACATTGGGGTAAATTGTGTGAAGAAAAATAATTTCATGTAAATCAGTGTTTGAAACTGGTGTATTATGTGCATTATGTTGTACAGAAGCTGCTCTGATTTGTGAGGGTAAATTGGATTACTAAGAAATGCAAGGGTTTTTTATTTTGTTTTGTTTTTTTAACAACACACCATAAAAGCAGGCACCCATTAATAAATAAATTACAAAAATCAGGGTAGAAGTAGACATAGCAAACAACAGATAGCAATGCAATACAAAAAAGTTATTAAAGCAGATCAGCATTTCATATTACCAGTAATTTTCAAACTTTTTCTGCAGTGCCCCCCTTTTTTCACTTACATAAATTATATTTAAGCCCCCCCCCCCAACACTCCGACAAACACGTACATATCTTTTGCTTCTGAATTCCACTGGATTTTATTTTAAACATTATAATTTATGTAAACCTCTAACTTATTATTAAAGGGCAAATTCATCGTATTTTGTTAATATCATCTAATCGTCGTTTCTGGTTCTTTATATAACAAATAATAATTTCATGCTGTTGAATGGAGATTAGTGTACCTTATATTCTTAAAAAATGGAATTTTGTAGGACATTCTCACGGCTTTCCGAAAACACACGAGCAAAACTGAAACGAGGCTCATTTGTGTATGACGTCAGCAACGGCAGTCCAAAGCCTAGCATCTCACTGTCAAAATGGATAGCAACTCAAGCTCGTCAGATTTCAGTGATTTTCACTTTGAATCTGAGGATGAGGGGTACTTGTTAGTGTCTGAATCAGGACTAGAAGATGAAGAATTCGGGGAGGACAGATGTAAATGCTATATGGATGGAATAATCCAGCCACCACCAGATGTCCAACCACCAACAGGAGATTGGTAAAGGTCTTTTCTATTGACTTTTCTATCTGTAGAAATGAAGTATAGCAGTCCATTTTAATTGTTTTGTACATTTAGATGAGGAAAAATATATTTAAAACTTGTTTTTTATTGGGTTCTTATCTGTCCGGAATTAATTAGCAACATCAGGCTTCACAATGGACTGGTGTAGCATGTACACAGTAGTCGGATTTTGACTGAACATCCAATTCCGATCTTTTCCAATCAATCGATTGACAAGCATAAACAGTTTAATTTATCATGAATCCGAAGTTTGTAGCTGGCTGTATTACAGTAGAACATGCTGTTCCGTATGGTTCTGGCTATGCCCGCCCTCGCGCTACATAATGCGATGTAAATGTGCGAGTATTACAAATTTTAGCAAATCTTATAGACATATTGGGATCAAAATGCTTTCTTTATGTTTAATACATGATTTTTCAATTAGTGAGACCACATACCTGAAGGGGTTCGAAACAAACCCAGTTCTGATTTGCTGGACAAAGCTGATCCATGCACGTCTAATGGCACCATTCTTTTGAAAAGTATAGATTGATATTCCAAAGATCTGTTGGCAACATTCTTGCAATCTCCAACTACACAATAGTTCAGCATTTCGTTTTGTTTACACTACAATCAACCACAATAGCTATGGCAGTAA
>JAVSBU010000001.1:6060331-6070576 GCA_033118015.1 Loricariichthys derbyi
CTCTCTTAGACATTTCCATACCTCCACTGGTATGTCATCAGGTCCAACTGCCTTCCCTTTCTTCATCCTCTTCAAAGTATTCTGAAGGTCATTCGCGCTGATCTTTTCCACTTCCTGATCCACAGTTTCTACGACCTCTACTCTTCTTTCTCTTTCATTCTCTTCATTCATTAACTTCTCAAAGTACTCCTTCCATCTTCCCATCACACTCTCCTCACTTGGTAGAACATTACCATTCCTATATTTAGCAAGTCTAACCTGCAGCACATCCTTTCCAGCCTGATTCCTCTGTCTGTCCAATCTGTACAGGTCCTTCTTGCCTTCTTTAGTGTCCACCTTCCCATACAACCTCCCATTTTTGTTTATGAATGTTTCTGTTTATTAGTTTGAGGTAGGTATGCAGTTTGTTCCCTGATCAGTGCTGTGTAGTTAGATCAAGTCTTCTCTCCACACAATTTTATGATGTTTTGTAAAACTTCCAGATGGTCTTTTGCAAACTTAAAGCATTTTCTCCTCTTGCATTATTAAACATCATTGCTGCCACTCTTAGGGTGAATTATTCAAGTGTAGACAGTTTGTTTTATTGGGCAATAAAGAGAAAGCTGATCTTTGGAAACCTTTCCAAAGACAAGCAAAATGAAAACCTGACATGATTTTTCAAGCCAAATGATGTAAATATTTCAAGCAAAGACGTGATTTTTTTTTTTTTTTTTTTGGTCTCGTCCTTTGGTTTCCTAGGTCACTAAAAGATGGTGGATCGCTTGGCAAACAGCGAAGTGAACTCCAAGCGCATTGCGGTGGTGGAAAGCTGCTTTGGCACAGCCGGTCAACCGTTGGCCATCCCGGGGCGGGTGCTGATCGGCGAGGGCGTGCTCACCAAGTTGTGCCGCAAAAAACCCAAGGCACGCCAGTTCTTCCTTTTCAACGACATTCTGGTGTACGGCAACATCGTCATCCAGAAGAAGAAGTACAACAAGCAGCACATCATCCCTCTGGAGAGCGTCACCATCGACACGGTGCCGGACGAAGGTGAGCTGCGCAATGGCTGGCTCATCAAAACACCCACCAAGTCATTCGCCGTCTACGCCGCCACGGCTACCGAGAAGTCAGAGTGGATGAGCCACATCGGCAAGTGCGTCTCTGATCTGCTGGAGAAGAGTGGCAAGTCCCCCACGGGCGAGCACGCTGCTGTCTGGGTCCCCGACTCCGAGGCGACCGTCTGCATGCGGTGTTCGAAAGTCAAATTCACACCAGTCAGCAGGCGCCACCACTGCAGGAAGTGCGGCTTTGTGGTGTGCGGCCCCTGCTCCGAGAAGAAGTTCCTGCTGCCCAGCCAGTCTTCCAAACCGGTGCGCGTGTGTGAGCATTGCTACGAGCAGCTCTCTACAGTGGCCGGTCTGCCCACCCACTTTACCTCATACGGCCGCCCGGGCGGCTCCAACATGTCTGAGGATGAGGATGAAGACGACAGCAGTGACTGAGGGAGGGGAAGAGCACTTGCTCATTTAGGAACTTTACTTAGATCTTCTATTCAGGTCCTAGTGCTTTAATGTCTGTTTCTCCAATAAGGGTTTGTTCTTTAAGCGTTAATACTAATGATATCACTTGAAAACTAACCCTAAGTGCGCATACGGAATAGTGCAGTGAAAATCCTTTTGATTTAGAGGCATGTACCTAAGAACTGGCCGATCAGAAATGGTGTAGAATAATGATTTGTAATGTACTGGAAAATCCTAACACACGGTCTAGGATTATCTTTAGAGATTTCCTCTTTATTAACAGCAACAGACTCTATTAGTGTAAATAAATATGCCATCCCTTAATGAAAGGCCAGCTAGCTAACTGCTAAATGCAACATTTAATTTCCGATTCGTATCAATATGCATTGATCTTAGTGACACTTTTGGTGGAAACCAAACATGTGTTCAAATTCATCATTCACTGTGTTTTGAGGTTCCCTATGAATGTTTTCCCACTTGACTTAGTGGCAGGTGTGGATTCTGGGATGTCATCATCGAGGGTTTCGCAGTCATATGTGCTTGACGCGACCAAAGTCTCAAAAAGCATCAATTTTGAATTCTAGTCGTTTAACAGGCACCTTAATCAGATATAATCCAAGCATCTTAGAGTTAAGCTCAATGACCCAACGATGGCAGCCTTTTGCCCCCAATCAGCTGTTTCAGCTACTTCCCGGACTGCTCACACCTGTACTAAATGGTTTAAATAACACTAAGAGTGGTATGCTGAGCAACTGTTTAGTTAGCCTGCTATCTAATGCTCAAACCTCAGTTAGACTGTGACAGCGGAACTCTGAGGGATTTCGGTAGTTGACGTTTTGTCTTTCTCTTTTCAGAGATTTATGTATTTGTAACCATAATTCATATTTATATGTATTATAACTGCATACAGGGTTCACACAGTCATATAATTCCTTAAAAATGTCTAATATTTAACCAAACATTCAGTTGTCGTTTCTGTTTGGGTGAATTAAACTTGAAGTCCATGTTGTACTGTGTATGTAAGATGTTTGTGGAGATATTTAGGTTACTTCCTTGACCATAACGTGGTGGCAGTCAAATAGTGGCTGGACCGAGTGCCTGCAGAGCCTCTAAGGGAGGGACGGTTGGACAGGGATCATCACCCCGCTGATGAAAGCATTTCTTAGCTGGCAAACCAAAGTTCATTGTCTGTCAAGATTGTACATTTGGGCAATGGTTCGATCCCTACCTCAGCCTTGGCCTGTGTGGGGTTTGCATGTTCTCCTCTTGTCCTTATGGGTTTTATCCAGGTTATCCGGTTTCCTCCCACATTCCAAAAGCATGCATGTTAGGCTAATTGGTGTTTCCATAGTGACCCGAGTGTGTGCCCTAAGATGGATTGGCATCCTGTCTAGGGTTGTTCCTTCCTTGTCGCCGGCTAGGCACCGGCTTTCCTGCCACCCTGACTAGGATATAGTGGATAAGACGACGAATGAGCATTTAAATCGAACGCTTTTTCCCTCCCAGTCACCGTGGTCCTAGTTAACCTGTTACACCATTACTATCCCTTGAGAGCTGATTTGTAATCCCCCTCATTTTTAGGATTGTGGGAACCCTGTATATAGGTAACGTAAGACAAAGCTACCAGGTCCTGATGAGACGGATCTCTCATGGGTAGAAACGATTTGATAGGAGCCAGAAAGTATCAAAATCTAACACAAAACACACTTGTACATATAGTACTGTGCAAAAGTCTTAGGACACCCTTAGATTTGTTGTTTTAGCAATGCTGTATTGATCATATAGAAGAGTTTCTCAGTCTCTTTATTAAAACCTTATCAGAGAATACAGGATATGACTTTGGCCTGCAGACGCTTGTATTCTGAAAATTGTGAGTTTTATTAGTTTGTGTACATATGTCATATATTATCTTAATAGGCACTAAAACAGTTTTATATGGTCGTTATACCATTTATAAAACACCAAATTTAATGGCGGCCTAAGACTTTTGTGCAGTGCTTTAGATTAGTTAGCATTCAGCTACCTGGCCTAATAAGCACCTCATAAACAGAGGTTTTCAGAGATCTCATCATCTGAACGTGGGGTGTGACTGGTTCGAAGGTGTTGTTTCTGTTGTATAAATGTAACCTTTGTGCTCAATTTTTCATCAGCATCCAGAATTTAAACCTCATGTTTAAATCTAATGTTCAGACAGCAGTGTTCATTTCCCATGTTGATTTATTATATCTTTTGTTCCCCCCCTTCTTCCCTGAACCCCACCCCCACAGCACCTTTTCCACAAGATTTTGTTCATTACCAGGGAATCTGAGTGTTGGTCTTCTGTGATGCTGCTGTTTCCACAGGGAAAAAAGTGTTTTATTCTTGTTTTTGTTCTCATTTGATTTGATCTATGCTCTGCTCACTACGCAAATCTATCAGGCAAACCTCAGTCTTTGTAGGTTTGTAGCAGTAGTTTTCCATCGACACCACAACCTATTTCAATTGTGATAAGGAAAAATGAGGAAAGCATGCATTTTTATAGGTGTCTATTTAAACCCGAACCAATTAGTTAACCTCTTATAATTATCCTAATTGCTAGCGACAAATCAGATGTAGTTCTTCTATAATGTATATAATGTTGAAATACAGACAGATCGTCAATCCCAAATTGTAAGTTGACAACAGCCTTTACATTCACAGTGCCTTCTTAGATATTTTTGTAGAATTATTAAAATAAAAGCCATTTTTAGGCCATACGCAGAGATCAAAAATGACTTACCCAAAAGTCTGATCTTAAGACCACTAGCAGTCTGACACACCATGTGTGACGTTCTCAAATGTACAGATGTTCGTGTAAACTATTTTTTAATACAGCACAGCTTCTTTAGTCGAGCCATCCCATAGTGGGGTGGTTGTAGATGTTCAGTGCTTAAACTTATTGGATACAGGCCAGACCCTCCGAATTGTGATCCAGTACTGATCAACTCACAAGAACACTTTTTTGGAATCTGTCAAACTTACTCAGCGAAATGTGTAGAATGATGGACCACAAAATAAGGGTAAAGGTATAAATAATGGTCAGGGTTTCAGGCATGTCGGTGCTAAGGATGGAATTTTACTGTTTGAATATCCATTTTATTAAACCACGAGTTGAAATACCTGAGTGAGAATATATTGGCTGTTTCATGTTAATTTATTGCGTGAACCCGTAACTGCAAAGTCTGCAAAGCAGACAAATACATATGGTGGTTGTATTTCAGGAGAAAACTTCAATAACCAGAATTCAGAGTAACCAGTAACAAACCCGACCTTTAGCTTTACTTAAGGTTGGTACCTGCTATTAGGGGTGTGACGATGCACTCTGCTGATTTGATATTCTCATGATTTTAAGTTTTTAAAAAAAATATTCCTTTTTCATTTTTGAAGTGTAGACAATCCAAAACCATTTTTGAAAGAAAAAAATATCCAGCATTTTCTTGTGTAAGTTTTTAAATTAAAAACATAGTCACCTGCGATTAAATAATTTTGATAACTAATAACCAGAAATATAACTAAGTGCCGTTTTAAATTGAAAATTCCCCTAAACAAGCTCAGCCTTTCAAACATCCACAATCTCACATATCTCCACTTTCCATTATAGAACGAAAGATATGCCATATATTTATTGTACCCTCTGGTGTTCAAAAAATGTAATTGCATTAGATGTCATAATCAGAATGTACGTGATATCGCCATGGTGCACATGCCTTGTCTTTATGGTTCCAAGTTTGGCTCAGATCCTACAGGACTTCCTACAACATGTTACTTTCTACACCCCGAACAGCAAATAAACTGAAGAGTATTTTGTTCATGCCTGTTAGTGATGTTGAATAGTTAAAATTTTTGCTTTGTTCCAGTTTGAGCCTAAAGAACTTTTTTTCATTACAAAAGCACTAAACAGCCATATGAGTGACAAAATAAACTTGAACAGAATGCGTTTATTACAATAATTCAGTAACACTATTTACATCGTTTTCTTCGCTGCAGTGCGATATTTTATTGTGAGTTCTCTGACAGACGGTTTCTGAGGTGTTTTCTTCAGAACACAGAAAAAACACATTTTCATTTATTTCAAGGCACTTTTGAAAGACACAACACATACAAACTGTCACAACCGCTGTCCCACAGTAATGAGTAGAGTCTTGTAGGGAATTGTTCACTCTCTAAATGCTAATAGTGCTCTATATGGTATATAGAAGGGTTTCTCAACCGGGGGGGTGCGAATCGCTCTCTAGGGGTCTCTAGGCTTGAGGCTCACCCTTGGAGGAAGTCAGTAGTCTGTATGAGTGCTTTGAATCATGAGTTATTTTAAAGTTATACACACTGTGTGTGTGTGTGTGTGTGTGTGTACACAGTATATCACAAAAGTGAGTACACCCCTTACGTTTCTGCAGATACGACAATTTGACACAATGAAAAGTAGTCTGTGTGCAGCTTTATATAATAGTATAAATTTATTCTTCCCACAAAATAACTCAGTATACAGCTATTAATGTCTCAACCACAGGCAACAAAAGTGAGTACACCCCATAGTGAAAGTTCCTGAAGTGTCCATATTTTGTTTGGCCACCATTATTTTCCAGACCTGCATCAACTCTCCTGAGCATGGAGTTCACTAGAGCTTCACAGGTTGCCACTAGAATGCTTTTCTACTCCTCCATGAGGACATTACGGAGCTGGCAGATATTCGAGACTTTACTCCTTCACCTTCCGCTTGAGGATGTGTCAAAGATGTTCTATCGGGTTGACGTATGGAGACACGCTGGGCCAGTCCATCACCTTTACCCTCAGCCTCTTCAATAAAGCAGAAATTGAACCAAAAAAAACAAAAAACAAAATTGAACACCTGCTCCCTGTGCACACCTGAGACCTAGTAACACTAACGAGTCATAACATTTTGGAGGGAAAATGACAAGCAGTGCTCAATTTGGACATTGAGTAAAATTGATAGATGAATAATGATCCAACAGGGGGTCTGTGAGGTAGAAAAGGTTGAGAAACCCTGTTCTATAGGATATAGGAGAGAGAGATTAGGGGACTGTTTTGAACACTGACCATAAATATGGGTGCCTCATATAATCAAAAGAAATGTGATTAACACCACAATAGTGGTTGAAAGTTTGTGAACCTTTTCAAATGTCTGCATAAATGACCTAAAACACACATTTTTACACAATTTCTAGAAGTATATTGAGAACAAAAAGAAACAGCAGAGAAATGTTGCACATGATCATTTATTTATTGAGGAAAATCATCCAATATTACCTATTTACAAGTGGAAAATTGTGACCGTTTTTCAGTATCTGGTGTGAACAACCCCTTTGTGCTGCAATAACAGCAACTAAATGTTTCCAGTTGTTGATCAGTCCTGCACATTGGCTTGAATGAACTGTGGTCTATTCCTACCTACAGAACTTCAGAGGATGATGGGTTTCCTCAGATTAACCGCTTGCTTCAGGCTCTTCCAAATTTTTTCTGGTTGGATTAGGGTCAGGACTTTAATCCAGGACAAGAACTTTATTCTTCTTTAACCATTCTTTGGTACAATGACTTGGGTGCTTAGAGTCGTTGCCCTGCTGTGTGCCCCACATTCTCTTGAGAGCAAGTTTATGGACAGATGTCCTGATATTTTGCTTTAGAATTTGATATTATATATCAGAATCCATTGTTCCATCAGTGAGGTCAAGCTGTTTTCACTTAGATGCAGCAAAACAGGCCCAAAACATTATACTACTACCACCAAGGTTCTCCTTTCCCCAGACGTGACACTTCTCATTTAAACCGACATGTACTCTTTTGGTTTCATCTATCCTCATAATGTTTTTCAAAGAACCTTCTGGCTTGTCCATGGGATCTTCAGCAAACTGCAGATAATTTTTAATGTCCTTTTTGGAGAGCTGTGGCTTTCTCCTTGCAGCCCTGCAATGTTACACTGTTAATGTTCAATATTCTCCTGATGGTGGACTCAGGAATCATTAACATTAGCCAGCATGAGGCCTTTATTTGCTTTGAGGTTACCCTGGATTCCTCTCACAGATCATTACAAGTCTTGCTCCTGCTGTTATTTATTGATCAGCCACTCGGTATGGAATGTAACAGAGGATAATTTCTTGTAAACAGACTGTCTGATTGTGGATTGGAGTCTGATCTCTTTAGAGATGGTTTTGTAACCTATTCCAGCCAGATGAACATCCACAGTTCTTTTTCTGAGGTTGTAATTTGTTCGTGCCATCATACACTTCCACAAACACATTGTGAAGATCAGAATTTGGTAGATCCCTGTTCTTTATATCCAAGACAAACCTAATTATCATCCCAATGATTGAAACACCTGACTCTAATCTCACCAAATGAACTGCTAGTCCCAGAGGTTACAATACTTTTGCCACTCAAATATATGTAATATTGGATCATTTTCCTCACTAAAAGTATTTGATTATTCAAATAATAAAATAGTTCATGGTGTTCTAAACAAGCGACAAAGCACTAGCCATTTAATATGTGCAAAAGTGTCTCCTTTAAGCTGACCTGAAACCGAGAAGTTCAAATGATGGTTGTATTACAGGAAGTCCCAACATTAAGTAACCAGAGTTAATATGATGTAACTAGAAGCAAAACAGACCTATCAGATTCCTGAACCTATATGATCATGAATTGTTAGAATGAACTACAAAAGCCTGAATTACAAAACTTAGTTGTTGGCACTAATGGTAAAAACATAGCTGGTTGGATAAATCTTAAATAGGTCATAGTGGCTAAATGGGGTATAACTTAGTGCCTTAAGTCTAGAAGGCAATATGCTCTATGGTTATAGAGAAAAGAAGCCATTTGTGATTTGGCCAAATTTGGGAGTCACTATCGTATAAGTGATGAAGAATAATTGTAACAACAGAAGAAACGAGATGTATTTAAGTTATTTTAGGCAAGGTATTTATACTTTTTATACTCAGTCTGAAACATTTACTTCCTAACATGCACTGTACTTGATTCACCATAAGATTCAGTGCAGTCTCGACCTGGATGTGACTTTCCAGGTGTTTTGATAATGTATGCTCGAGCCGACTAGAAATCACCGACAGGAATCCAACCTGGGTCACCACGTTGGACTGTTGTAATAAATCACTACTCAACTCGTGTCCTAATAAAAAAATGTATCAAAAAAAAATTGCTGTTTTCATTTCTTAAATTTAAAATAAAAAATGGCCATGGGTAGCTAGTAATTTAACCCTTTAACGTCCTCACCAAGAAAAAAATCAATGGAAATTTTTTTTATAATAATTTTATTAAATAATTATTAAATAACATTTTCCCATTGCTTTTTTTTCTTGGTGAGGACATTAAAGGGTTAAAAAGATATAGTGACCAAAAAAAGTACTCTACCAAAAAGTTGCGCAGGATGTTAAAGGGTTAAAACTGAAATTATGGCAATAGTTAGGGCCCGATTGACGATGGGGATATGTTGTGATAAAGCCATCCTAAATTGACTTTAATTTGATTTGTTTAATATATACTGTATATATAATAACCTATCACCACCTATTCATGAATTTTGTGACTTTTCCTCACTACAATTCCCAGCCCTCGTCATTCCCGCCTTATGAATCCCACCCTACTCCCTATGAATATGGCAGAATATTCATAGAGCAATTATGAATTAGTATTTTGTCAAACTATAATTTGTCAGGCCATCATAAAATGGGGAGCACCTGTATATGCTAACTCTTATCCTAGAGTATCACTTATTTAAAAGCCAAATCCCAAAGTACCACTCTATTTAAAAGCTACGTCTGGTACAATATGGTAACCCTAACCCCAGAGTACCTCTCGTTTAACAGCTAAGCACATCAGCGTTTTGTTTGGGCTTTCCGAAATGATCTCACTGAAATCCTACAACAAACCTTTACCAGAAATCAACCAGTTTTAGACCGATTCCAGGGTTGTTCTTGTGAATGAGGCTACGCGGTGGGTCTGGGCTGTACATCAGAGGCCGTCCGCATCTGCTTTCAGTGTACTTGAGTTTTGTGTCTGTCCTTACCCGTGTCTCAAAATGGGAATTGAAATACTGAGCACTATGAGGAAGCTGCACGTAACTTTTCCTGGTTCTACATTTGAATCACATGACTAAATGCACTAAATACTTGTCCTTTCAGCTGTTACTGACATTGAAGACCGTTCTTATCAAGCCACAATAACATTTTGTTTGGATTGTGGTCTTAAGGGTTCAGGCTCAATAAAGATCAGGGACCGGATTTCCAAAAGTGATTTGAGAAAAAAAAAATCTTTTTAAACGCATGTTTATTTCTTAACTCTGTTTTTAAGGGGAATACAATTAGGAAAAAATGTTCTATAAATAACTTCTCAAGAATTATCTTAACTCTTTTCTTAGAAAATTTCTGAGAAAGAACAATTCTTAGAACAAGTGATGTTCTCAAATGTTTTCTTCTCCTTACAGTGGCCTCACATTTGTCTTAGGCTGTAACATTTGATGATGTAAGACCTGAAATTTACTGAACTTTAAACAGGTAGCTATTGGAAATAAGGCCTGTATACTTTCAGTTTAAATATACTTTCAAGTACAGTGTTCCCTCACTTATTGCGGGAGATCTGTTCCAGATCCACCCACATTAAGTGAATTTCTGCGAAGTAGCGATACTATGCTTATTGTAGTAGTTATACAGCAAGTACATTATTTTAAGTCTTTATAAACTCTTCCCACACTCTTATACAT
>JAVSBU010000001.1:6356367-6367492 GCA_033118015.1 Loricariichthys derbyi
TGTATTACAGTTAAATCGTGTTAAAAATGTGTGTATCAAATTTGATACTGCAGGTATATAAAGTACAAAGCCAAAAGATGCCAAAAACGCCTAATATATCAAATGTGATACAAAGAAATCATAAAGAAATTGATCTGGCAAATTGTGTTGTTTTTTTTTTTTTAATTATTATTTTAATTAAAGGTGGCCTAATCATCTCAGTTTCAAAAAAGTAGAATTTTCTGACTATTTTTGATGGATCTGGCTTTATAAGGTTAATATGACTAATTATATACATACACGTAAATGCAGTTTGCATCTAATAGTCAGGCTCAAGGTATGAACAATTATGTATAGTCATTGATATAGCTGAAATTCTCCACCAAATTTAGACCTTGCTCCCTGATACCATTTGGTAGTAAGACCACCTTGAGTGGAGTGATGGATGTTGTCACATGCTGATTGAAAAAGTGGAATAGGCAGCAGGAATAGTTTCACAGCCGGGGCTGAATTGAATGCCATGTCCCAGCTATTTTCATCCTCTACTCATTTAGAGTGCTGGAAATTGATATTTCACCTGGCTCGTAACTGACACGCCATCACATTATACAGTAAACAGGTGAACACGTTCCTCTCTGCACCCTCTGCACATTCTTTTACCAATTTGTCTGTCTGTCATGCTCTCCGTCTCACCCATCCTCATCCACATTGACTAAGAAAGACTAGGTGCTGTTAGGTGTTATCTCTCTTGAGCAGATATTAAATGGCTGTGCCCATGGTGCAATCAGCCAATGCAGTCTACTGGGGGAATAAATGGCACTGGAAGAAGTGATCCTCTCATGTTTGGCATGATTTTACCTCTTTTACATTGCCGCTCGCCATGTGTGACACAGATTTGAATAACCAAAGGCAACAGTGAGGCAAAAGGCAGTTACTGTTCCCATGAAGGAATAAGAAGAGTGCAACAAACAATGGAAGAAGAGAAGCATGGTTAATAAGTTTATCTTCTTCTCTCAGGTGTAGCTTTCAGAGTAAGGGAGAGGGAGGAAAAGAGAGAGAATTAGTGCTTCATGTAGGTAGGACCTCCAGTATTAAAAGGATGTTTTAATAATAAGCCGTATTAAAAATTCTAATAGATAATACAATAATTATGTGCCCAATACAGAAAGTGGTGCATTGTAGATCAGAGCGTTAAACTGTAGGATGCTCTCTGTTGAGAAAATAGGCTCAATGTATTTTTTAAGCTTAATGATAAATGGCATTGGTGGGCTTTAACCAAAGAGACCAACACGTATTAATTTTATTTTATTTTAACCAAGACAACTGGAACGGTCAATGTGGCTTTATAATTACTATTTTTCTAATAATTACTTCTTAATAATTAATATCAGATTGTCTGGCTTGTAATATTGACCTTCTATATTACACTTCTTATGATAATCCTATCCAACCTGCTTATTTAATCCTCATGTGTGCGCACTTTTTTGCTTACATTGTTAGTGACCTGGGGTAATTCTGTACCCCATGGATTTAATCAAAGAAACATCTCCAAGTCCAAGGTCAACGTCCTGTATTTCTAGCCATGGCAGATATGCTGACACTTTTTGTATGTCATACCCCTACTTATTCTCCCAGATCTTTTACAGTTGCAGCTGGATGTATAGGATTTGATTCAAGTATTCTAGTCCTATATTTAAGTATCTGTCAGTATCTAGCTGGCAGTTAGAAGTGTCACAGTCCATTGCCTGCCCACAGGCAGATTAATTGAGATGATTAATCAATAAATCAATAACTTAATATGTGGCTATTGATTGATGAAGTCTATGCATAAAAAAGGGCCAGTAATGACCAAGGAACGAAGTCCTAATAGCATTGGTTGATAACACTTACTTCAATAATATTATTTTAAAAAATTGGGACTTGAGGTACAGAATTACCCCAGGTATGCATATGAGGGTTAATGTCTTGTAAAATAAATAACTTTATTATGTTATATTGGATAACACACAGAATCCGGAATGGAATTTGATATGTGACAGTTTGGATGTTGCTTCCAGGTGCCTCAACCAGGAAACCAGATGCAGTGGAACCAGAAAAACAAACAGATCACACTGTTAAAATCGCTGGAGTCATTGCTGGCATCCTCCTCTTCGTCATCATCTTTCTTGGGGTAGTGTTGGTCATGAAGAAACGGTAAGATAGACCCATAACTTTGCTTCCCTTATTTTGTAATAACGTTTTTCAAAGTGTAATCTAGTCTTGTATGAAATGTAAATGCAAGTTAATATACGATCACGTAAAAATTACCTCCAGTAGATTTGTGAGTTTATCATTTGACTTACGTCCAATGAAGACAAAATAATTACTTTTATTTTTTTTGGAAAACAACCAGCAGACTGATTGTAGCACTAGTGTATGATGGGTTTTTTCCATCATGTAATCAAACGAATATCATGTAATACGTTTTTGGTCATATTTATTCAGAAATATAGATCACAAACTCTCAAGCACCACTGTAGTTCTCATCCTAAATTTGGGTACAAAGCCCCCTGAATCTAGTGTTTAAGGACCTAAGTGCAGGGGGTGAACAGCAGGAGTCATACAGGCGTAGTGCGGTGTGGTGACGATTGTGATGGGTGCCCTCTGACCCTACGCCATCTATGGCCCTTGAGATTACCCCGGCCCTTCTGGTATCTACTCCACCTCCCCCTTGGCGGGTGAGGCGGCACCTTTGAAGGGAATAGACACCCACCATAAGCGCCGCCACCGAGGTGGAGACAGGGCGGAGGTACAGAAAAGGGGAGGTGAAGGGAGAGGGCAAAAAAGAAACAAATAACACGAGTGAACAAAAGTAACAGGACAAAGGCTGAGTGAAAAACTCTGAAAAAACAGTAACAAACAGAAAAGGCATGGACGAGCTGAGCTCTCCTCACGCAAAATGAAACTAAAAATATTGCTGCCAAAAAACCTGAGACTGGAACGCAAACTCGAAAGAACGTGATGCATTAAGCGATCAAGGACACAACGAGACGCCTCAAACGCCGCTGTATTTATAAGAATGCTCACAGGTGTCTCTTGTGAGGCCTCGATTACTTGCACATGCGTGATCTCGCACTGGGGCGATGTGTGGAGTGTGGACACCCTCTGGTGGCGCGAGTGGCAGCGGTAACAAAAGCAACACTGCTAATAGCTAAATTTATTTATATTGCTTAATTGTGAATAGGAAAAAAATAGCCAATTATTCCTTCACTCTGGAGCATAGTTGTAGATTAATAGTAGGATAGAGACAGAAATCTTAATCCTGAGCCATTACCTCATTTGAATGAGGATATTTATCTTTGCTAAATTTGCTGGCAACTTTCAGAATGGCTGAAGGTGAGCCTTTATTTTGCTGAGTAAGCAAAACAGTCAATTACATAAAATCAGTGTCTTGCATTGGTATTGTAGTTTTTTTAGCACAATATATTTTAGCCTAATAGCCTTGGCATGTCTATTTAGAAATGATAGGAAATAATACATGGAATAGGAGCTGCATTAATGGATATGACAGACAGCCTTTGTGTAGTAGAATTGCCCTGTGTTGGTTATTGTGTTTAGATGTAAAATTTTAGTTATCAATGGGAAAAATGTGAACTATAAAGCTTTTTTCAAAGCTTTCTTCAAGGATGTCTGTAATGTCTGTAATACAAATCGAGTCTATTTTTCCAAAGGTTTATATTACCCACTAGACAGCCTCTAAAGCCGCACAGTCTTAGTGGTTCACAGATAATGTATATGCTGGGACCCTTTTGGGAAATCAACCCCTCTGTTAACAGCTTTACCTATAACTCTCACTTTCCTGATCTTCCTATCTCTGTTATCTAATGTGACAGCTGTTCTTTTGCTTGAGAAACAGCGTTGCTGAGCTCCTATTCCCTATTACTTTTTGGTGGTGTTTACATATGGCCTGTAGACTTTTATGTTCCACTATGTATCTAGCCTTGGCCCTCGCTTTCAATCAGTTAGTCAGAGACAGGACTAAGATGCCCTTGCCCTCACGGTAGATCCTCACTTGTGTCACCATATCAGCTTTTGTTCATTTTCTATTTTTCAGACATTAATATTTTTACTTTTTCTTTCCTTCCATTTACATTCTCCCCTCTCCACCACTGCTTTAATCCTTCCACCACCCCACTCGGCAGAAGAACCTATCACTCCTACACTTATTACCTGTAAGTAACCACTTTGTGAAACACTTAGTTTCCATGCTTTCTTTCCACCACACCGTTTGATATTCCATGCATGAAACCCAGTGGCTTCCTTCCTCCTTTCAAACTGAAGCACAAGCTTTCTAGTGTTCCTGCTGTTTGGCACTGAGCTAACAGGCGTTGCCTGAAGCTGTTGATCATTCAAGGTGCATTCAGATATTTTAATCCTTTGTCCAAATATCGTTTATTATTTTTAGTCATTTATGCACGTAATTATGAATTGACACTAAAACAAGTGTGTTTTATTTTAAAACCTTGAATCTTTCATTTAAAAAAGCTTGTAATACAATAGAGATACTGAGATGCTTCTACACTGCTCCAGTTTGAAGGGGTGATTTGATTTTTACCTATGTGATTTTTAAAACTCCCTTAGAATGAAAGTGTTTTAATGTTAATGCATAGCAAGAAGTTGAGTTCTTCCATTGCTTTGAGTGTTTCGTTCTAAGAATTCTGCAAACTGCAAAGGGAAAGCTGTGCTGCTTAAGCCTTGATCTAATGACCTGAACTCTCATCTTTTAAAAACCAATGCAGATGAAAAAACAGCAAGGGCCATGTCATTCTTTAGGCCTAAACCTGAGTGGCATTTCATTTCACCCTATATATTTACCATCGCTCTTAATTCATCCATTTAACCAAAACATCTTTTTCTTCCATGTTTTGGTTTGGTTTGTGAATGATGTTGTTGACTGCATGCAAGTCTGTCTTTTGGTTTATGGATTAAAAAGCTGTTCTTTGTTGATACACTGTGGTTATTATAAGTGCAGACAGACCTGTCTAGGTCTAGAGACTGAGGGAAGCTGCAGAGGGAGGGCAGAGCAGCACAGTTCTGTCTGTTATTGGTTTGATGATCAATGCTTTAACATCAGGACTACGTGCTTAGAAGATGTGCATTTCTATCTATATCTGTGTGATAATTATAGGGTGCACTGGTAAATTTAGGTTCCAGAATCAGTCTGAATCACATCATTAAATGACTGTTTATTTTTCATGCATTTCTCTAATGTTTCTTTTTTCTATGAAGAGTTTTTATGGAATTTGTCGAGACAGTAGTGTGTTCCAGATTGCTAGCTGTTATAGAAGTACTGTTTTTCCAGCTAGGGTTTAAGTTTGACTCTGCAAAATGTCTGCAAGTCTTGTAGAAACTCTGTGATGTAAGAAAGTTTTCTCTATTTAAAAAACTTCATTATATATGGGCACAGCTGTAACTGAGGGCAGTGCTACTAAATTTTTCAATGTCAAGAAAGCCTTTCCTATCTAAACATGAAGTATACGTAGTGTACAAAAAGCTATGTTCATTATTTCATATTACTCTAAAGCAAAGCAGTTTTATGGGCCAGTGACTCGGGTATTAATTTAGAATGTTAGCCACAGAGCATTAACCACCGTGTTGTTACTGAATCAGTTGTTGATTATTGCTGATAGATGAAAACAGATCTGATCAAATCTGACCTGATCTTTATACCTACTGTGTAAAACAAATCTTCTAAATCTAAATAATCTAAATCTACATCTAAATAATACAAAATTTAAAGGCTCATTGGTTGCAGCTCTGGGGTTATTAACAACCAGTATACAAAAGATATAAAACAAAGCTTTATGTAAAATCATTTCATACAAAAATTTATATGATAATTTAGAGCACTGTAACCTTTTTGATCATTTTTGACATTGTTCCGTTATGGGAACTTCAAAGGAATCTTTGCCAATATGGTGAAAAACTAAATGGAGTAACAGTTTTCCTTATTTCATCCCTACCTTGAAAGATGCTACCAAAGAGGCATCATTCATACAGTGGTGCTTGAAAGTTTGTGAACCCTTTAGAATGTTATATATTTCTAAAGAAATATGAACTAATACATGACCAGATTTTCACGCACGTTCTAAAATTAGATAAAGAGAACTTAATTATATAATGAAATTAGTGCGAGGTGTTTTCAATCAATGTGATGATAATCAGGTGTGAGGGGGCACCCAGTTTTATTTAAAGAACAGGGATCTATAAAGTCTGCTCTTCATAACACGTTTGTGGAAGTGTATCATGGCACGAACAAAGGAGATTTTTAAGGATTTAAAAAAAAAGAGTTGTTGATGCTCATCAGGCTGGAAGTGGTTACAAAACCATCTCTAAAGAGTTTGGACTCCACCAATCCACATATCAAATCAAAGACAGATTGTGTACAAATGGATGGAAGTTCAAGAGCATTCAAGACCCTCCCCAGGAGTGATCGACCAACAAAGATCACTCCAAGAGCAAGGTGTGTAATAGTTGGCGAGGTCACAAAGGACCCCAAAATAAATTCTAATCAACTGAAGGCATCTCTCACATTGGCTAATGTTAATGTTTATGAGTCCACCATCAGAAGAACACTGAACAACAATGGTGTTCATGGCAGGGTTGCAAGGAGAAAGCCACTGCTCTCAAAAAAGAACATTGCTGCTCATCTACAGTTTGCTAAAGATCACATGGACAAGTCAAAAGGTTATTGGAAGAATGTTTTGCGAATGGATGGGACTGAAATAAAACTTTTTGGAAAACACTGCATTCCAGCGTAAGAACCTTATCCCATCTGTGAAACATGGTGTTGGTAGTATCATGGTTTGGGCCTATTTTGCTGCATCTGGGCCAGGACGGCTTGCCATCATTAATGGAACAATGAATTCTGAATTATATCAGAGAATTCTAAAGAAAAACGAAGGTGGATCATGCAGCAAGACAACGACCCAAAGCACACAAATCATTCTACCAAAGAATGGTTAAAGAAGAATAAAGTTAATGTTTTGGGATGGCCAAGTCAAAGTCCTGACCTTAATCCAATCGAAATATTGTAGAAGGACCTGAAGTGAGCAGTTAATGTGAGGAAACCCACCAACATGCCAGGCTGTTCTGTATGGAGGAATGGGATAAAATTCCTCCAAGCCGGTGTGCAGGACTGATCAACAGTTACAGGAAATATTTATTTACAGTTATTACTGCACAGGAGGGCACATCAGATACTGAAAGTAAAGGTTCATATACTTTTGCCACTCACTAATATAATATTGGAAAATTGGAAATATTGGATCACTTTCCTCAATAAATAAATGACCAAGTATAATATTTTGTCTCATTTATTTAACTAGGTTCTCTTTATCTACTTTTAGGATGTTTTAGGTCATATTAATGCAGAAATATCGAAAATTCTAAAGGGTTTACCAACTTTTCAGCTCCACTGTATCTGGACAGTGATGGTCCTATGGTTTTCCCTTTGCACTGAGAGATGGGTAGAGAGTGGCTGATAAATTGTACTTAGCTGCAAGCAAGTTATAGACTCATCGATCGCGTTATTAGGTACATCTCCTTGTTTCTACACTCACTGAGTACTGTAGAGGTTCACTATCTGTTTCTCTACATACTTTGTTAGTCCCCTTTACGTTTGTTTTTCCATTTGTTGATAGGTCTAATGCCCCATTCTCACATAGCAGTATTTTGGCCTGGGCTGTCATAGCAAGGCCTTTTCCCATGCTTACTTGAATTTACTCAGAGTGTCTTGGGCATGTCATATATTTCCCAGGCCTTTTTGGTGATAACGGGAGGGCGTGGCCTAAATAGAGTGAACCCAAGTTTCCGAAACTGGTTTGATTTTCTCCTGGAGTGACCAGGAGACTGACGTTTGTATGCTTTGATGTGGTTTGACGAAGCCTGCTGAGGACGATATGTAGTCTGTCGAAGATGATTCATGGTCTATTGAAGAGGATTCGTGTCATTTCAAGGATATAAATACCACAGAAATGCCATTTCCATTGTTGGATAGAAGTTTCTTCTCTGCGTTCATGAGAGACACCGGAGCGATTCCTCCAAGCTGGTGTGCAGGACTGATCAGCAGATACCGATTACAACAACATATTCCCACAAATGTTACAGGTATTGCTTAATTTAATCTTATATACAGACATTTATTTAATATTCGCCATCTACAACAGTTTGTCCATTTAATTAGGGATGCGATTTAAACATTAAGTTGTGCTTGGACATGAAATGAATGGACATGCTTTTAAGGATGAGTTTAAGTCTATTGGCCGAATCTCAAACAGATCTATGCTTCAGAGTGCACTAGGTAGTGAGCAAAGCTCTATATTGTCATATGCTTTGGTAGTGCGCATATATAGAGAGCTAAATGGCTGATGAAAGTCTATATCAGGAAAAAAAGAAAGCTTAAAATGAACTCATGGAAATGAACTTATATTATATATAATTACTTTATATTATATTATATTATATCACAAAAATGTATTAATATCACGAGGAAAATGAATTATAGTAATATTAAAAGCCCTGAATTCATACAGTCTGAACTAGGGGCGGGGCTAAATTTGCATATATTAATTTCATCTTTCATGGCAGCACCAAGCTTTCATTCGGGCTACAGTGTGCCTTTGGGTGGAACTCGTACTATTTTGGACTATCGGCCGAATTTGACGTGATCTTACATAGCAAAACACGGCGTACAGGGGTAGGGGGTGGGGGGGGGGGTGCTTGGCGTCGCTCGGAAATTTTCGCCGACTTTTTAATGAAGCTTGGCGTGGGATTCGACGTACAATCATGACACTGTGGAATGTATATGGGACCTGGCAAGATTTAATGGTAGGATAATTTGCATACTATTCTCCGCCCCCTTTTGTCTTGATTTTTGTCATTGATGTCGAGGTTTTTTGACCCATGACAGCCCAGGCCAAATACTGCTATGTGAGACAGGGGCATAAGCAAAGAAAAATCAGTTCTTATTGGCAAGACTGCCCTAAAAAAAGCTAAAAAATACACTTGCGTGGTAAAAATAATAAAAAAAAGGTTTTATATAGTCCAAATAAAACATACAAAAACATCAAAAATAGCTCTAGACCTTTAAGGGTTAAGACAGCTTTTGAGTTTAGCAACAAAAAAAGCTTTCACCCTATCACTGGTATACTGCGAGTTCAGTACCTGATTTATGACAGCTTTCGGCATAACTTTTGACCGGAGCTAATGAACCGTAACCACAGACAGACTTCACTTCATCAGAGGCAGGATATGAACCAGAAAAGCTCAGCCCTGGGAGTCTACCTAGTGATCCATTCTGTGTTGTGTCTTCGCTTCTGCTTCTGGCTTTTACGGTCACTGGTGCCATTCAGTTGCGTTTTGCAGGCTCTGGAAAAAAGTCCATACCTGTCTAGTAGAATGACTACGGAGGTTGTCTTCTTAATCCTTGGCAAAACGTATGTTAGACCTTTATAGCTTAATGTTTGATAGAAACTGGCACCATCTCAACTGAAAGAAAGAAATTGAAAGAAAAATGGGATGGACCAAAGACGCACCCATCTAAGGGATCATATTCCTTTGTGTGACCTTCCCTGAAAATTAAACCTAAACACACAGACTCATAAGTAGGACGATTAAGAAGATTAAGGCAATAATTTCAGCACAATCTGAAATCCAAAACACTTGTGTAGTAACATTTCACTCTAATTACTCTGTACAGATCATCCATCAGTTCTGCAACAGCTGCTGCCTGCCGTGAGTCACATCCATATTTTTAATTTCTCCAGTTCTTCAACAGAAACCATGCATGACATATGAGCATAATAGTTTGTGGTTTGGCAAACAGATCCAGTGTATGATTCAGCACGAGCCTCGGGGTGGAAGACTGGAGAGCGACGGGGATAAAGAGAAAACGTCTACATGTGACAGTGAGTCCTGCATTTGCAAATGGTGTTGAACTATGCATGTCATATGATGGTACCAATCCTGTTAGATGAAAGTGTCTCAGTGTTGGCACAAGTGGGGCTGAACGGCCGGGCGAAGGATCTGCACATGTGCATCAGTTACGTTAGGTAATAAATGGCGCCATATATGCGCTTTCAACTTGTGCTTCCTTTAATGTCCCTTTTTTTCAAGGGGTATCTCTTTGTGGGATTTGGGGTGGTTTAATAAACCCAGTTTCCATGACAACCCCATTCCTAGCTTTTTTCCACAGCCATGTAAATAATCTCATTTTTTCCCTCCCCTTTTTCTCTTCCCTATTTCAACATCAATGCAGCGAGGCAAGCTTTGAGGGCTAAGCCGATTCCCAGCTGAAGGCATTTTCTATTTCTGTCTGCACTAAACACTGAGTTTCTAGCTTGTTTTGACACTACTGGGAATGTGTTAAAACTGCAACAACACTGACAGTGGTGAGAAAGTGAGTTTGAATGTGTGTACTGCTAAATTCCCAAGGCTGTGGAATAATAGTAACTGCAATCAGGTAATCAGAACTCACAGTATGGCTGATAGTTAATGCTGCTCTTACAGAGCCCCAAGTGTTACAGCGTCCAAATACAGTACTGTGCAAGAGTAACATTAGATAAATAACATTAGAGATGTTGTTTTAGCAATGGTATAATGACCATATATAATAATATAATATTATATTATTATAATATATTATATTATCATATATATTCTAATATAATATATATATATATATTATATTATTATATATATTATATTAGAATATAATCAGAAAATACAAAATTATTTAGGCAGTATTAAAAGAAACTGAAAAAAAAATCAAAAATAAAGGCTACAATGCTTCTTATATTTGAGTGCTAGCAGCATCTGGCAGCTTCATCAGGATACCCTTTTACCATCAGTAGAAGCTTGATCAGGAATGGAATTTTTGGAAGGTTAGCAGTCACGGAACCACTTTTTTGAGGAGGTCATGCTAAATACTGCATTTTGCCTAGAGAATTAATTTTGTTCTGAAAATTGTGCTTTTTTGATTTTGTGTCCTTCTTCTTCTTTCCTTTTATCTCCATATATCTCCTCTTTGGCCTGCATTTCTAACATCCTTCTACCAATATACCCACTGTCCCTCCTCTGGACATGTCCAAACCATCTCAGTCTGTCC
>JAVSBU010000001.1:6488930-6500367 GCA_033118015.1 Loricariichthys derbyi
CTCCAAGCTGGTGTGCAGGACTGATCAACAGTTACTGGAAATGTTTAGTTGCAGTTATTGCTGCACAGGGGGGTCACCCCAGATACTGAAAGGAAAGGTTCACATACTTTTCCCATGCTCTAATGCATAATATTGGATAATATTCCTCAATAAATAAATGACCAAGTTTAATATATTTGTCTCATTGATTTGACTCATTGGTGTGAAAATCTGATGATGGCAAATGTGTTAGAGATAGAGCGAACCTGTTTGGTGATGATAAAAAAAATGTACATTTTATATTATTCATGGAAAAAGAAGTAAAACAGTAATACTGAAGTGCTCAGTGATTTTTAAAGTGCACAATCTTAGGATGCTACCTTTCTAAATAATCAGAAGACCAAACTTTAACACTGCCATAAGTGTAGGTTACTTTAAGGGCAGTTACTGCGAAGTGGAACCAACTTGGACCAAGTTAGCCATGACATGGTAGGCCGGCCTCACAAGGTGACAGATCTAGAGCAGCAAGTCCTAAATTACAAAAAACTGTCTGTCCTCGGTTGCAAAATTACTGTTAGACTCTGGAACAGTGGAATCACATTCGCTGGAACAAAGAACTGTCCTTGCCTGTCTGGCAGTCTAACAGACAAATCTAAGGTCATGCCAGGTGAGCCCTCAGCCAACTGTAAAGTTTCATGAAAGAGAAATATTGATCTGAGGCCATTGTTGATGATTTACTCTAAGCCTTAAATTCAGTGAGAGGAACTCGAATGCAAAATTCCACAGAATGGCAGGGTTCCAAATTTATGTGAACATTTATTGGGAAGCTCCTGTCCTGGTTCTTTTCAAGTTCAAGTCCATGGTTTATTGAGTTTGGTGTGAAATATATCAGCTCCCCTGAATACAGCCCTAACCTCACCGTTACCCATGACCAGTAGAAAGGATTGAAATATCAACTGATGGCTAGGCTTCATTAATGCACATAATGTAATTAATATGTGTCTTATGTGATCCCTCTTGGCTGTGTTTCCCTCTGGTTCTTCACTTTTAAAAACCTTTTAGCTATGCTGCCACAGTTACTGCTGCCAGAGACTCATGCTGCACTTAATGGTACAAAATTTGTATTTTTGTCAATAGATTTTGTACTTTTAACAATAACTAACTACACTTCCTCTTTTCTCTCTGAGCCAGTGTTCCAGTGGCCTGTGCAGCTCGTGCTGTGGTGTTTCTCCATCCTGGTCCTGCACTGAGATGCTCTTCTGCCTCATCTCCACCAAAGCAGTTCTTAACCACCATCCTCAACAGTGACTCTCTCCCTCCTTCACTTGGATGGGGAGGTCATACACTGAGATTTCCCCACTGGGGACACAGGATTTAAGAATGACTTTATGTAATGAACTGCGGCAATTTATAATTTCCAGATGGTTTTCATTTGTTTGTTTGTTTAAGGTATTTCTGTAAACCTACTGGCTGTTACCTATAGCTTTAAGCCCAAGGAGGATGATCCCACTTGAGTCTTGGTCCTCTGAAGGTTTCTTCCTATTAACAGTTAGGGAGTTTTTCCTTGCCAATGTTGTTCAAAATGGGAATAACATAAGTTGTAAAGCTGCTTTGAGACAATGCCCCATTGTACAAAGCGCTATACAAAACTGTAAATTTGACTTTGACTCTCATACAGAAGAGAGCTTATATTTTCCCTCTTGTTATCATCTGTGTACATTTTATCTGTTTATGTGTATCAATCTCTGTGTTAAGCTCTTCTTCCAAAAAGATGCCTTTAGAAGATATTAAAATCTCATTAAATAGCAAAGACCTGTAAAACTTTGCTAGCGTCCATTCTAATGGAGCTTGTGGTACATGTATAGACGATGACATAATTGGCAAGTCATTAGACTGTCTCATTACCCAGTCTTAGGGTTCCTTTGTCAGTTATAAAGATTTTCATGCAGAATGCCCTACATATGGCACTTAGTAGGTAATGAGACAGACCTGATGCTCTGGGAAAGTGATGGTGCACTCCCTCGTTTCGCTCAAGTACTCCTAAAGAAATATTCCACTCATATTACTTTAAAAACAAAACAATCATGCTGTAGAATCCTGCTTCCACACAGCAGACATGTTTGGTGCATTTATAAAGAGAGCTTCACTCCATGATTGCTGCACTTTGATCACATCATCAAAGCATCATTCTTCGGTATAAATTATTCTGTCTTTTCACTTCACAAATATTCGGCAACTGAAATAATTTCAGATGCTGAATAATCCAGGTGAATAATTGGTACATTCTTAAAATTATTACAGCTAAATATTGTGTCACTTCTTGTACATAATTTCCTGGCTGTTCTGCAACATAGAACCATGATCATATTGAAAATCAAAGTATATGCCTAAAAGACCCAGCTAATAACAGCCATTTTAACACACCATTTTTGGATCCATGCTCAACGTCAACAAGCCATACCTTCATCTGTGATGAACTCCTCCACTGATGACCAAGTTTTATTATTGCAGAAGAAAGAGATGTTACTGGAGAAGGACGGGTCAGTGATGTTAACACAGTGGGCTGTGCTGCGGACACATTTCTGCCGCAGGTTACCCATAAAGAGCTGCAGGCCAGTGAGAGCGAACACACTCAGGCAGAAGACAGTCAGGATCATGACATCTGCTAACTTTTTTACTGACTGAATCAATGCACCCACAATCGTCTTAAGACCTAAATAGAAAAAAAAAACAGTCATAATGAAAACGTCTTCCATTTAAAACTATACATTCATATAGCTTAGCATTTTAAAGTGCTTTAAGAAAGTAATAAATATGTGCTTCAAGGCCCAATGACATTCTATTAGACTAAAAATGTATATGCCAATATCATTCCATCTGATATATTAGTGTAAGTTGCACTTCCTCAAAAAGTTTGGAATTTATGCAATACTTACTATTTTATTGAATTATTACTTGCAATTTAATTATGTTGTCACAATAACATTAACTAAGCAACAACCATTTTAGATGTTTAGTTTTATTTAGTATTGTATGAGTTGAATTAAATCTAATTATAAAATCATTATCAGCTTAAAAAACACACACAAACACTATTTTAGCATTGATTCCAAGCTTTTCAGTGGCCACATCAAATTTCTGAACATAGCATATTACACACAGCAAATCTTCCATTTGCTCTGTCCATTTACTACTACTGTTATATTGCATATACTGCACTTTGTGCACATTGCAATAAGAAATAAAAATACATTTTCGCATGCTAATCATAAACAGAAATTTACGATAATGCAAACTACCAGATCAAGTTAACACATACACAGAAAATCTACTCTCGAAAATAAACACGAAACCACAACACAACAAAAGAAAACATGTACATGTCTGTGTTTATAAAAAATCCACAGACTTAACAATTGACAACAGACGTTCTGGAAGAAACTGTCTCCATTTCTACTCATTTGTTCTACATAAATACCAGATTCTTATGTTTTTGTTTCAGGTCACTCAGCTGGGAAACCAAAAAATAACTGAACAGTTTGCTGATCAATTAAATATTATTTCTTTTTAAAGGTCAAAAGTGACTTTCTTCTGTGTTGTGCGTCTGCTGTCAATGCTTTTGAGCTTACCATGCAAGTCACTCTAAAGCTATCCATGCCTGTGTTAGGTGTTAAGCACTAAGGTCCAATGAGACTTTTGGCCTGAAACAAGCAATTCTGCACGGTGGGGGGTCAAGCAATTACCAGTTACCAGAAACACCTGTGGCCTTAATCTAACTTGGCATAACATGTTTGGCATTTCAACATACAGTGTCTCTAAGTAGTATACAACCCCCTGTAGATTTTGCAGGTTTAGACATTTGGAGTTAACTTAGCATTGTCAAATTTAGACTGTGGATGGGTCTGGATATGTGAAATTCACGGCAGCAAAAGAAGAAGGTTTTTTATTTAGGTTTCTTTATTTATTTATTTATTTATTTATTTATTTATTTATTTATTTTTAACAGAGGGTCAATTATTATTCAACCCCTCACATAACCAGAATTCTGTTTGGTTCCCTCAAGTATTAAAAAGTAATTCAGGTATTACGAACAATGAGCTTCACATACTTGGATTAATTATCTGTTTTTTCCCACCTTATCTGGCTATAAATCCCGTCCCCAAACAAGTGAACAGCACTCAAACATTGTCAACATGGGAAAGACTACGGAGCATTCCAAGGCCATCAGAGACAAAGTCATGGAGGCTCCCAAGGCTGGCAAGGGGTACAGAACCTTTTCCAAGGAGTTGGGCCTACCTGTCTCCACTGTTGGAAGCATCATTCAGAAGTGGAAGGCTTATGGAACTACTGTTAACCTTCCATGGCCTGGACAGCCTTTCAAAGTTTCCCCTCATGCTGAGGCCAGGCTTGTCCGAACGGTCATGACTAACCCAAGGTCAACGAGGAGGGAGCTTCAGGAAGATCTCCTGATGGTGGGCACACTGGTTTCAATAAATACCATAAGTAACATACAGGTGAGCCCGTAATGTAAATTTACTTTCAAAGTGTCATGTCAAGCTCTGTCTAAAGTTTGCTCATGATCACTTGGAGGAGTCTGAGGCAGACTGGATCAAGGTTCTCTGGTCTGATGAGACCAAGATCGAGGTCTTCAGTGCCAAACACACCCGGAGCATTTGGTGAAAGGATGACTGCATACAACCCCAAGAATACCATCCCTATAGTCAAGCATGGTGGTGGCATGTTGTGGGGCTGCTTCTCTTCCAAGGGGCCTGGCCATCTGGAAGATAAATAGCACAGCCTACTTGAAGATTTTGGCCAAAAACCTCCGCTCCTCCATCAAGGATCTTAAGATGGGCCGTCATTCCATCTTCCAACAGGACAACGACCCTAAGCACACGGCCAAGATAACCAAGGCCTGGTTTAAGACGGAAAATATTAAGGTGTTGCAGTGGCCTAGTCAGTCTTCTGACCTTAACCCAACTGAAATCTTGTGGAAGTTGCTCAAGATCAAAGTGCAAAAAGAGATGCCCAAAAAACTTAGACAACTTGGAAAAGATCTGCATGGAGGAGTGGGCCAAGATAACTGCAGAGACCTGTGCCAGCCTGATCAAGTTTTATAGAAAACTATTAATAGCTGTAATTGCAAATAAGGGTTATTCCACAAAATATTAAACCTAGGGGTTGAATAATAACTGACCCTAATATTTAATTTTTGAATGTATTATAATTTGAGCAACTTATATATTTTTGTTTGCAATATTTAGACATCTGTTAATAAATGTTATTCTTGTTCAAAGTTTGAAGGCTGTAACTTATTTGCAAATTCTTGCATTAGCAAAATTAACAGGGGGTTGAATACTACTTGAAGGCACTATATATAAAATTATCTGAAATTTAGAAAGGCTCATAAAGTAATAATAATCTACCAGCTGTGTAGCATTTGTGATTTCCACATAAAAGTACACTATTCTCTGTACTGAGTAAGAAAAGAGCATAGGTGTACTTAATTTGTAGGTAGAGTGGAATAATAAAGACAGGAAATAAATAGCAGGAAATAAGAGTTTTGAAAATACTATCACAAATTCTTTAGAGTACCTGCTAATTAAGCTCTGTGTAAAACATGAAGTAAATCTTAAACTATATTTCTACTTAAAAACTTCCTTTAACAATTAAGTGTATTCTAGAACTAGGCTTAACACTATTCTGAGAAACAAACTCTAAAACTGGTTAATGTGTGTATTTAATGATGGGATTTTTAATGATGGAGGAATTTGTGGTTATGTACAACAACACTAGTGGTATTGGCCTGACTGGGCATAGTACCACATCTTTAGGAAAAACTAGTCAAATGCCTTTTAACTGTATTTTTCTCTGCCTATGTAAGAACAAGAGAGTAATGTGCTACTATTTATAATTCGTGCATTGCATAGGTGTGTATTGTATTTATTTACTGCTGGATCTGTTTTTATAAGTGTGTTTCAAGTCCATACAATTTTGTCTGTGGTAATTGGTCAGGTGCAATTGCTTAAATATGGTAGCAAAACTGCTGAAGTACTCCAATAAGGGTTAGTTTATTATGGGGTATTTAAGTAATATTAAAATCCACCTTTTTGTTTGTTGCATAATGTTTACCAAATCAAAAGTCTCATTGCCTACACATATCATTCCCTGCTTTCCAAAGGAGCCTATGAATTTGGAAAAGAAGGGAATGTGTGGTAGACTTTTAGCTCTTGGTCAACACAGGAGGCCTTAGTGGTTAACGCCCATCTCACCTGGGATGACCGAGATAGTTTTCAGTGCTCGTAGGACTCTGAACGTCCGTAATGCTGAGACATTGCCCAGGTCCACAAACTCAGTAACATATCTGCAATAAGCGAAAACCGAAGCGCACACAATGACAATAACACCAACAATAGGCAAACAACAAAGGAGTGGTTGGAAAGGATGGGTTGTTCTTGGGATGTGGGTATGAGATGCTTGGTGAGGACAATGTTGAGGGAAGGTAGAAGGCAGCTTGACTTTGCAGGAGTTTTGCACTGGACTGGACAACGAACAACACTGCGCCCTATTTCCTAGAATGCAGCAACATTGAACCCTTACCTGGAATAACTGAAATAGTTTTCAAAGCTCTCAGGACTCTGAACGATCGAAGTGCCTGTAGATTGCCTACTTTAATAAACTCAGTTAGAAACCTGCAGGATCAAATTACAATTATTTGTGATGAAAAATAAATCTGAGATAAGCAAATACCATGTGACAAAGGAAAAGAAAATAATGAAATAAATAAATAAATAAATAAATAAAACTCCAAACAAGCAGTGTGATGTGTCTGATATGTCAAAAAGTTCAGAAATTTTAGAAGTTCCCATGAGTCACTGAAGCCATCGGTAGCATAACATGTGGAGCCAGGAGACGAGAGTGACAAGTCTTAGGCAGTGTTAGAATATGATTATGTTTGTATCTATATATGTGTCCATCAAGCACAAGAGGAAAGTTGTTCTGTTACCATAGGGACATGTACAGTATTTCAGGGGAAAGCAATTATTATTTATCACTGCTCATATCTGTTTTTTAGACATCAGTCTGGATTCAATAAAGCAGTAATGGCAGAAGTATGTTTAATTGTTACAGTATTGGTGTTTATTACAGTTCACTGATACCTTCATAAAGTGTATGGGTCACAAGTGGTGGATGTTCTTAACTATCACACGTTTATTGCTCCATTTACCATATAGTTACTAATGTCAACAGATTACATTTCAGGGAAGCTGCAACCCCAAGGTGTCATTAGGATGCTTATTTATCTTTTATTTAGCTCAATGCTTATTTTAATTAAATTCAAATTGTGAGAACTCCAGTTTCCTTCTTGTTTTTTTTAATTGCTTTGAATATTAAATTAGTTGAAATAAAATACAACTGTATATGGTAGAAATGGATAAATGTTATGTTGCCAGCACCACATTAATGTCACAAACACTTGTGAGGTTGGGGGGGTACCCATGTTGTTACACCCTGTGTTTATCACTTAGGGTCATAGACTACCGTATTATTCGGACCATAGGGTGTACTTAAAATCTTTTAATTTGATCAAAAATTGACAGTTCGCCTTCTAATCTGGTGCCTTATATATGAATTCTGGTTGTGCTTACTGACTGATTTTATGTGGGACATGTTGATCAAAAATCTGTCAAAATGTTTTAGAATGGCTTTGGTAAGCGCTTGTCGCCGAAGCGCTTGATGGATTGTTGGATCATTATTGTTACCGTAGTCAGGGTCCTCGTGGAGTAATACATAATGAACTTCAACATAATATTACAGTGTGCTTTTTAGGACCCCAAAATGGCACCTGACCTGCATCCATGTTGCCTTTTTTAAGATAATTTTAACATTTTTTCTTATTTTAACCTAACCTTTTCAACATGGAGAGTATCACATATGACAGAAACACCATTGTTTCTGTTAATCTACAATTTTCTCACCCTAAAACACATAACTCCGGATCACGAAATCCTGAGGCAGAATAATAATAATAATAATAATAATAATAATAATAATAATAATAATAATAATAATAATAATAATAAGTTAAACATTCCCATGCTAAAAGATGCTTCACAACAAACAGAAAACCAAATACAACAAACAATACGCACCCCAAACACAGTCAAACACAAAATAACACGCACAGGACAACACAGACAAACACATCAACAGTGAATGAAAACAAAAGTCTCAACAAAAGTTCTAAATTCTACGACGACAGACACAGGTCGTTTGGTGATGGATCATTCTTCTGGCCACGATGGAAATAGCGATACCGCCCAGCACCCAATCCAGAGCACAGAGCGGATACAGCCGGCAAAATGTCCAAAGTCCATGGAGCACAGGAGAAAACAAGAGACCACAATACTAGCTGGAAGACCAAAGCAACCATCTGTAATGCCCTCTCGACCACGCAGAGACAAAAACCGCGAGCCACTAGACCGATGCCAACGAGTCTGCACAGTAAAAGAGACATGTTTAGTCACAAACCAGTCACTCACGGCAGCAAAAATGGTCAAACTCTGCAAGTCCACGGACAAGTCAAACGACAGAAAACACAGACAAATGCCCACAACAGAGAAAAAAGAAAAATTATCCGCCAACAGGAGTGGCAGCCGACAAACACAGCGCACAACGTACCCAGGAGAACAATGAATGGGAGGCGAAACTCTGTAAGAAGAGACACAGAGGGAAGTTAGCTGGAGTCTGGGACAGACTGAGGGCCAGGACACACAGGGCACAATTGCCCCGTGTTCTTCTAGCCAACTTTCAGTCTCTGGATAACAAACTCGATGACATCTGAGCAAGAATTAAGTTCCATAGAGACATTCATGGCAAACTCCTAAAGGCCAACGAGGCTAGGATGCATGGGGGCAGCTTAGGATACGTCCAAGGTGAAGTGGGCCCGGTTTTACGGCCGACAGACCGGTCCGACCAACCATGCTTGTGTGGAGACCATTTTTACGGCTGGATGTCCTGAACCATCCAACCACGGGATGAAGGGAGACCCAGGCGAGGTCTGGCAGGGTGCAGTGCAGAGGCAGGCCCAAGCAATGAGCAACCTAAGGTCGCAGCAAATATGCGGTATCCCCTTTAGGTCCGGCGTTGCCTGGACGACCACATAGGGAGTGCAGGGGGAGTCGTGCTCCCCCCTGGTCAGCCCTGCTGGATTCAGCCATGATGTCAGGCTCACACCAGGTTTTCAGATAGTAAATAAATGGACACCTGGTGCGACACCAAAAGGGGTGGCTCCAGAAGCAGTTAAAAAGAAAAAGGACCAAAAAGGAAGACCCATATAACCAGTGTAACAGGGCATTGCCAAGCCACAATTCGAGTGCAGTCAGGCACCAGAAAGGCTGGTCTGGGGGCCGGCGAGGTGAGAACCAGGCCCCGAAGAAGGCCCATGGACAGACCACCCAAAAAATAAAAATAAAAAATCAGGCTAAGGACTGTTAACCATAAATGAAGGCTAGGCTGGTGGCCGGTGTGGCCCAAATACTAGCCAGGACCACCACCAGCCAGGGAACAGGGATACCAGGCTGACAGTCCCAGAGAACCACTGCCCAGGTGTGAGTGCAGGATAACAACTGCCCATGGCCCACTGCAACCAAAACATAAGCAAGCTCCCATGCTGGCTGCAGGGACCAATGTAATCCTGCACCCCACCCGGGACCACAACAGGCTCACAAAGAAAAAGAGCTGTGGCCAGTCCCAAGGCCAGCCAAGCAAAAAAGCAGGGCACAAGGAAGGGTCTAGGTCTATGTTCCCCACAGGAGCCACACTAGACTTACTGCTAGCACAGCCCATTTAGAATAGGCTGCACTAGACTTACTGCTAGGAAAAAAAGGCCAGGCTTACGGCCAGCCGGGCAAACTACTTAGCCCTGACTGGGCTGACAGCTAGCCCCAGGGGGGCGGAGCAGGTGGGAGGGGAAAAATAAGTGCAGGGTGGAGAAAATGCACAAGCCTACTCAAAGCTGGCTGGGCCATTCTGTCATGATATGGGGGGCTAGGTGTAAAAGCAAGACCCATATGCAGACAGCTTCATGAATAAGGGTAAGCTTTATTTAACGTAAATAAGGGAACTACAAAGAACAGAATAAAAGTAAGAAATAAAAGCATAAAAATTAAAACAAAAAAAGCCAAAATGGCAAAACCCTGAAGGCCAATGAGGCTAGGATGAGTGGGCAAGGCTTAGGACATATCCAAGGTGAAGTGGACCTAGTTTTACGGCCGGCAGACTGGTGCAACCAACCACGGCTCTGTGCAGACCATTTTTACGGCCAGATGTCCCGAACCGGCCAACCACTGGACGAAGGGAGACCTAGGCGAGGTCTGGCAGGGTGCAGTGCAGAGACAGGCCCTGAGCAATGACCCACCTATGGCAGCAGCTAACCTGCAGTATGTGGTTGTCCAGGCAGCGCTGGACCTAAAGGGTCCACATGGAGAGCGCAGGAGGTTCCGAGGGGGTCCGGGCAGCGCAGAGATGAAGCTAACTGTCCCTATGCTGAAATGTTAAGCCCTACCGGTTAAATCCGGTCTCCTGAACATACGCCACCCTTCCTCTATGAAGAAAGGGTGGATACCATCGTCCCTCACCTTCCCTCGCACCGAAAGAGCGAGACTGGTGCAGGCACCCACGAGCACAAACCATGATCGTGCGCATACGTGCGGGATATATGCATCACCCTCGGTACACACCTAGCGTGAAAAGATGGAATCCACATGTCTACTAAAACCCTGTCTAAATGCCCCATATCAGCAGCAAAAGCCGTGGCAAATCATAACAATTGCCGGGCTGACAGATGGTAAAAGCAGATTACCGTGACGATGACCCGGCGATGAATGATCCGCGCGACTCACTTTTAAAATGCTGGCAACAGCTGAACCCAATTTGCAAGACTGATTAGTAATAATGTCCGCAGCGCGATCGTGCATGCACTCAGCCCTGCTAGATTCAGCCGTGACGTCAGGCTCACGCCAAGTAGCCAGACAGTAAATAAACACAGGCCTGGTGTGACACCTGACAATTCAGGATTGCAACCTCCTCTGCTTCACCGAGACATGGCTGAACCCAGCGGTACCAGACCACGCCGGCCGAGTTTTCCTTGGTTCATCACATGGACATGACCGTGGAGTTGGGGAAGGCGAGAGGTAGTGGAGTGTGTATGATGGTGAACAATAAATGGTGCGACGGTGCTAATGTTGTGACCCTCGCATGCTCATGCACACCAAATCTGGAACTACTCGGATTAAAGTTACGTCCATTCTATCTTCCTTGGGAATTTACCTGTAGCAAATTGCTTGGAGCATTATGACTACCATAGTCAGGGGCCTTGCAGAGTAATACATAATGTACTTCAAAATATAATGTAATTATATATTTTTATATAATTATATTATATAAATTCATATAT
>JAVSBU010000001.1:6747146-6767823 GCA_033118015.1 Loricariichthys derbyi
CGGATTATACGGACATTTGCGGATGAATGAACTTCTGAAGTACGTCAACGCCTACCGTATCGCGTTAATCCCGTTTTTTTGTCCGCAAGTCGGCAGCATCGCACACTTTTCGGCACTGTGACAGCCCCTTTATAGTGTGAGTATACAATCTATAAAAGCTTTTGCTTTGTAAATTTAGTAGATATCAGCATAAAAACACAGACCATTAAAGTTGTTTGTCATTTTTTTACCCTTATTTAAATCATATACTTTGGATTTTATATTTTCTTATACAAACTTATAAGGGCTTAAGGAGGTTAAACAGAAAGGTAAATGGTTATTACATGAATATGGTCATTACGAGAATGTTTAGTTATTTAAAATAATTATATTTAAGTAAATCCAACCAAATTAATTTCACTTAATTCAGTTTTACAAGCTCATGTTCTATAGATGTTTCTATTTGGTATGGTGCTGTGTATCCTGGGACTGACCTGTCTATTGTGGAGTCTGGTCAATGTGAACTATACTCTTCAAGCTCCCAATTATCCACTGGCCTATAGGCTCTCTCCACTATCAATCATTTAACTCTAATTAATAAGGTCTAATATAAGTATTAAATAATCACTTTCATTAGCTCCACTTTAATGGAATTATATATCCTTGTTAACCAGAATGTCAATAGCCTTACTTACCATGAGCATACATATCTGCATACTGGACAAAAGGCATGGGAGGGAGAGAAAAGCAAGCTTTATATTAGCTAGAAAATGGAAGAAATTTGCAAAACAGACTGTGATGAAAAGCAAATGTCAAAAATAAATATGGGGTGAGCGCAGGACAAAAAGGAGGGGGAACTGATTGCTACAAAATTCATCATGCATGACCCTTTTAATGCCAGTCATATGTGCAGAGGGTCCAAAAGGAAGCATAATTCACCCATGCAGCAGCATCCACCGAAGCATACCAATCATTTGTTTGTCTTTAGAAGTTCAGGAGAGAAGAGGAAATGGAAATATAGCTTAGGTAGCCATGTATTTTACCAGGTTCTGGAAACATTTTCACAATTTCAGGAATGAATTTAAGAAATTATATGTAGCTGACATCATCTATGTTTAATTTGCATGCACATGCAATACCTACAGTTCCATTTTAGTATATCTGACAGAAATTATTATGAAAATATTTTATGAAACTGTATTAACAGGAAATATTTGATATATGGTTGGTGGCTTGGTCAGTGAATAACACTAAATGGCTGTGGGGACTGTGGTTGACCTTGAATATATATTTAATTATACTTATTATACAGCAGAATTGCATTATAATGTTATAAAAACATCGTATCATTAGTTGTTATTTCTAGTGATATATAGAGTTGTTATATCCTAACTCCGTATTCTTCTGTGTTTAGTATGAATTTCATCTACCTCTAACTCCTCCATACACACCTTTCATTTATGAATGCTATATAATTACTGATGCATTTCAACATTCATTAGCATTCAGAAAGCAATTTTATTGCAATGGTTGAACCAAATGTCAGGATAATGGGGCAGGACATGGGGCAGCCCATTAGACACATCAACCTGGCTCTTTTCTGATCTTTTTCACTTTCCCCCTATATATATATATTATTCTTATTCACCTCTTGGTTGGTTCTTTTCTTCACTTGCCTTGTTGGTTCCTCTTCCTGGCTTCTGTTACTCCTGTTATCCATAGCGCTCTGGTTATTCCTGTTCCTTGTGTTATGCTTTGTCTGTTCCTGTTTTACATATTGTTCCCTGTCTTGTGTTTTCTGTTTCATCTGTGTTTGTGTTAGCCTCGTATTAGTATTTTATGTCAGCCTCTGTGTTACTTTTAGCCCTGTATGTAAGCTATTGTCACCTGGCCTCTCTCCGTGATCACAGCTGTACCTTATCTCATCTGTGCCTCATCCCTTATTCAACATGTCTCCTTAAAATAAAGCACCACTTGCACTTATGTCTGTCTCTGTCCTCATTCCCTCTACTGAGTGTGACAGAACTTACTGTGGTATAAAAAGCATCATTGCATATAACAAATACTACTACACCATAAGGTATGGTGGGTAGGTTGACTTTCAAATGACAAAATTATGACTTTGTTATATCACTGGACATACTGTGTCATAGCTTTCAATATCTGCCATGACACACTCATGATACAATCATAAATATGTATGACACAATCTTCATGTAAAGTCCAATATATGAGACTCCAGAGCAACAACATGTCCATGGAGAAATATGATTCATCCTATTTTTGTGCGTGTGCGTGTGTGTGTGTGTGTGTGTGTGTGTGTGTGTGTGTGTGTGTTTGACCATCCTCTAAGACAGCTAATGAGGAGAAGAGATGTGATGGAGATTTATTCATATGGCACAGTGGCACATCAGCATCATGCAAAGCATTGTGCCAGTTTCACTACACAATGTCCTGCAAAACAGGTTTTATTCACAACATGGGCTTTTGTGTGGGAGAGAGTCTGAATGTGTGTCACTCCATTCAGACCCAGAGGGTGATTTTATACAACTTTTTTGGCAGTGTGTGCAAATATGTGGTAGCTTCAGCTTGTATAGAAGCAAGTTACATAAACTGAATTAATTCATTTGTCATCTGTGAATTAGTACAGTCTTTATTTTGTTATATAGATGGAAGGCAATGGAGTGGTGATTTACAGTAATCTGGACTGAAACAAGGCTGATGATGCTGTTAGACATAATTAGTCAGTCCTATTTCATTTAGTGTAACAGCCTTAGGGTTTATTAATCCAGCACTCCTGTGTGAAGACCGAAGTTAAGTCTCAGAAAGCCTGATAATTAATACACATTCTGAAAAACAGGCCAATTATGGCCAACAATTATTTGTCCTTTGTACAAATATTTTCAAGGGCAGTATGGGAGTGTGTGAATATAGTTGCCTAAGATGCAGTACACATTAAAATACAGATTTTACACAATGTTGTTTGAAAGGACTGGAAGAATCTATCCTTTATCTTTGTAAATGTGCATGTGTCTGAAAAAGTCACTTGCATTCAAGTTCAAAATGATTCTCACACAGGTAGTACATTTTAAATTTATGATTTATACCTTTAAACACTGAACATTAGGCACTGTGGCAAAGCAGATTTTGCTGATGTGCTGATGCACAGCTCCAAAATCTTAGTTTAAGTTATTATTTGTGTAAAACTCATCATGTACTCAATGTGTCCCGTTTGGGTTTCCCAAAACCCCCAAAAAAGATGTATGGTTGATGTATGGGCTACTTTAAATTAACCTGAGTTGTAAAATAGTTAAGAGTCAAAATTGTTTGAGAAGTCACTGGATTATTTACTTTTTTTTAATTTATTTTCTGTTGTGAACTTGTGTACTTTCACAACTCTTCATTCATCACCCTATCCTGGTTCAGACACTAAACATGCCACCATAAGCCAAAGTTATAGTCAGAAGGATGAGTGGGCCTCATGTCCGCAGAAGGAATCTGCAATGAGAGAAAAGAGAGATGTTAATAGTGCACCTCTAACTCTGCTGCTGCATGCCACAAAGACTTTGTTGTGAGATTGGAGCAGCGGCGGCATGTCATCCTTACTCATGATGCAAGTTGAAGCCAACTCGCCACTCCGATCCTGCTTCTGCCTTTTAAACTCTACAACAGCTGATACCAATTAGGCATGCAAACGTTCTGTGCTATAACGTGATGGCAATAAAGCCTCAGCAAATGCAGCACAGCCGCCCTTACAGACCCTAAAACTAGTCTTCTTCCATGAATGGAAGCAGCAGTGCCCGTTACAGTAACCCGCCCTTTAAGGGTACTGTAAGGGTAAAGTACTGTAAGGGTACTGTAAGGGTACAGTGCCCCCCCCCTGAAGCCCCCTAAGCTGGACCCCAGCAGGCAGCCTGTACTATCCTCTAGAAAGGGGGGGTAGGGGGGAAGCCTCGAGCTGGCATTCTGTCATGATTAGGGGGTGAGATGTAAAAGAGAGCTTCATGAATAGTGGTAGATTTATTAAATCATAGCAGAAAAAAAAGAACTAATAGAAAACCAAAACCAAAGACTAAAGAACTGAAAGGAAACCAAAATCCAAAGCCCACCGGCCAACCCCTTGATCGGCGGAACTTAGGACATACTGGAAGACGAGGACACGTCCTGTGGCCATCGGTGGGCCCTGCCGATCAGCCAGATAGGGACGAAGGGAGGACGTAAGATAGGCGGCGTAGGGACAGCCCCTAAGGCGGTACCCCAGCTTGTGGGTTACCTCATTCTCTGGGGGCTCCATCGCGTGAACCTTTTACGTGCAGCTGGTGCCAGCGTGGCCACATTGGGGGGTATCACTTCAGCCGCTGCCGTGTGGTTTTGCTCCATCCGATCGCCGTACCGGATGACCACCAGAGGGGGGCGTACGGTACAGATGGATAACAGCCTAAAACCTATCTTACCTCCTCCCTTCCTCCCTACCTGGCTGATCCACAGGGCCCGCCGACAGCCAGTGGAAGTGTCTTTGTCGTCTAGTGCGTCCTAACGTCTGCCGATCTGGGGGTTGGCCAGTAGGCTTTTGATTTTGGTTTCCTTTCAGTTATTTACTCTTTGGTTTTGGTTTTCTCTTAGTTCTTTTTCTACTTGGAGTTAATAAATCTACCATTGTTCAAGAAGCTGTCCTGAGTGTGTGTCCTCTCTTTTACATCTCGCCCCCAACTCATGACACTTTGGACTGAATTTTTTGCATTTCCTTTCAGAAGATTCATTCATTGTATAATCTGTTTAATCCTAGACAGGGTCACTAGAAAGTTAGTGCCTAGCCAATAACACGGGGCACAAGTCAGGAACAACCGTAAATGGGGAGCCAGTCACTTACACGTCAAGGGCCCTTTGGAAACACATGTCTTTGGAAAGTGGGAGGAAACCAGAGTACATGCAAACTACATACAGGTGGGGCTCAGGTCGAGACTGAACCAGGGACCCGAGAGCTGTGAGGTGACAGTGATAACCACTGCACCACTGTACCGCCCTTTTAGATAATTAAAGAGTTTTGACACATTTTTATGAGCTAATTTTTGACTTCAACTAATGTCATTTGCTACAGACCCTGGGAAATTGTTGGTTTTTGCAAGAAAATAAGTCATATAGAGAAAACCACAGTTTCTTTTCAGAGGGGCCAGTTCACCAATTTTTAACCTATGCAAAATTCTAAATCAACCAATGTTTTGCTTAACAGTATTAATCTTTTCAGCTTTGCATTCTGGCCCAATTCATTTTAACTAACAGTGAAGCAAATTTTTAGTAATCGATATTTCTCAGAAGCAGCTCTTGGAAATAAATGTTCTCCAGTCAATGCATCTACAATTTTCTCTGTCTGACACACAGCAGCTGAGAAAGAATTATACATCACACACTACTCTCTCACCTTCTCTCCCTCTTGGTCTGTTAACTGACATATACCTGAGACAGGCTTGATGAAGAGCCAGCTTCCCTCCCTGCTACTCTCTGTACATGGGCCAACTGTCCACATGGATGAGTATCCTCATCAGTCAGATGGCATGGTACTGGTTTTCTCGTCAGGCACAGGTGAGCAAGGCCTAGTGTTCTCATCTCTCAGCCACCTGTGGCCAGCCCCTTACCATACGGCCTCTCTCCCCATGATCAATAGACTGAGGCCGTCACTTCATACACCCACTTGTCCTTTATGCAGACTGATTTTATACCATCCTTTTTTTAGTTATGCAGGTCCATTTTCTATGCAAAAGAGCCAAAAATAAATCCATAAATGAAGTTTTTTTATTACATATATTCAACTACTTTATTAAGTTATTGTCTATCTTGATAGATACATCAAGTGAGTAAGTAAGCCAAGCTTTTGTAATTCAGTGGATTTTCCTTTTCCTCTGCGCTTTCAACCTTGTGAGGTTGAAATGTAAGTCAACATTCTTCTTAAGGAGAGATAAGGGAAATCATATCTATGAGCTGGTGGTGCAGTGGTTAGCATTGCCGCCTCACAGCCCTAAGATCCATGGTTCAATCCCGACCATGGGCTCCACCTGTGTGTAGTTTGGATGTCCTCCCTGTGTCCACATGGGTTTTCTTTGGGTACTCCAGTTTCCTCCCACATTCCCACAGGCAGGGTTAAATTAGGTTAAATGTTGTTTCCAAAGTACCATTAGTGTGTGATTGTGTGAGAGGATGTGCCCTACGATGGATTGGTGCCATGTCTAGGGTTATCTGTGTCTCTGGCTATTCAATGGTTTTCCCACGGCCCTGAGTAGGGTAAGTGGATAAGACAATGAATTAATGTCTATGGGCTATTTTCCCTTCCTGAACACCCATGTATAACTCAGAAGGGCAGTCTATTGCCAACATCAACCTCACTATACAATATCTGGTCATGTGACATCAAGTCTTGTGAGAAGCCTGTTTCAAGGGCAAAACCTTATTATTATGCCCTTACAGTGTGTGTAATTATTACAGTATCATCATTACAGTAACCTTGATATGCCAAAGGTGAAATAAAATGAATAAGTAAGATAGAGTAGATTTCTTTGCTAAGTTACTGCAAGCATTTTATGTTTTTCCATGACAGGTTCTGAGACCTTAGCAATTAGTCATACATCTGTTTAGTATGTATACTGTAAGTGTGCACTACAATAAACAATTTATATAGGTAGATATTAAAGCTAAGGGCATGCTGCACCTGCTTTAGTTGTCATTAGTATAAAGTACAGTATTCTAACTAAACTCAGCATGATGTTATTTTTTCCAGTGTTAATTAAGTAACTCAAATTAACTAACTTTTTCTTTGTCTACAGTGATCCTTTCTCTCAGGGGCCTCTCAATATCAGCAGCTGTGTAGTTATCTCCAAAGTAACAGCATTTACAAAACATTTCAGACAGGAAATCATCATAGGCTCATCATAGTACTAATATAGCATTAATTAAAGTACTTAATGTTTTTTATTTAAATTTATTAATGTCCTCAGATAATGGATGTGTTTCTTTTATTGTACTATTGGATCTAAGTGCAGCATTTGATACTATAGCTCATGATATCTTACTAAAAAGAAAACACTGTAGGTATTAAGGAACTGGTACTTTCTTGGTTTAGATCTTACTTGACTGATCAACACCAGTTTGTTCATGTAAATAATCTTTGCTCTGAGCAATCATAAATGAAGTACAGCAATCAACTTGTCAGTGTTGGGCCCCCTACTGTTTTCTATGTACATCATTCCACTAGGCTCAATTATTTGTAAACATGACATCAGTTTCCACTGTTATGCAGATGATATGCAGTTATACATTTATGCCAAATCAAACGATGGTTTGGCAGAAATCAATAAAATCACAATCAGTAAAACTGAGGACTGTGCAAAGGAAATTAAAGATTGAATGTCATTTGATTTTCTTTTACTCAATTCAGATTAAAATTAAGGCTTTAATAGCTGGGCCCAAGGCTGTAAGAGAGAGGTTGGCCTCATCTATCCTAAACCTAGATCGCTATTCAGTAACACCTAGTACATTGGTAAAAAACTGAGGTGATTCAGGTCTCCCATTTGATGTGCATATTAGCAACATCACTAAAATTGCCTTCTTTAATCAGTGCAATATTGCCAAAATTAGAAATATATGGTCTTTTGTAGATGCTGAGAAACTGACTCGTGCATTTATAACCTCAAGGTTAGATTGGTCCTTCACTTTTAAAAACCTTTTTAGCTATGCTGCTATAGTTACTGCTGGCAGAGTTTCATTCTGCACTCAATGGTACAAAATTGTTCTGTTAATTATTCTGTGCTCTCAACAATACCTAACTACAATTTCTATTTTCTCTAGGAGCTCATGTATAATTTCTGGATGGTTTTCATTTCTTTGTTTGTTTAAGTTTCTTTCTGTAAACCTACAGATTATTAACTATTCCTTTAAGCCCAAGGAGGATTGTCACGACCGGGGGGTTTAAACATAAAAGGACCCACACGCAGGACAGTGAAACCACTAAAAAAAGTGCTTTATTAAACAACATAATAAGAACCAAAACCAAACCTTACTCAACATACAGCCGAATCTGCTGACCCCCAGGGAACGGTGGAAGCTGGGATGCACTGGTACTCCGAGCGCACGTCCTGACGATGGGGCTCAACAGAGGAGCCCCGGAGGCCCCAGGCAGGAGGAACACCTCTTGACGGTGGACTGGCGCCACTGGGAAACAACCCTTGCGTCGTTTTAGGAGTGCCGTACGGGCACCCAACCAGACGACGCCACTGGCCACGTCCCACATGGACATGCACGGGGATCAGTCCGATGCTCCCGCCAGCTGTCCAACCAGAGCCGGTGCCTCTCGATCACTGGGGTACCTAGTATGACCTTACTCTATCTAATAAGTGTACCATACCTCGGGGCTCCTTCCCTACAGATCTTCACACAAACCCGGGACGTGCCTCGCCTACAGCAGACCTGCTGACAACCAAAACACACTATCATTACCATTGAACCTCAGTGTATCACCAGCTCCACCGCAGCGCACCACTGCAGACAGATCCAGAGCTCGAGCGGCGCGCAGTCCCAACGTGACGGGCGAAACGCCAAACAATTCCGCTCGTACTCTCGATCCTCTGCAGGCTCTTTATAATCCTTAATACAGCTGATACCAATTAGTAAGGTGCTGTGGCGCCGCGCCGCCAGAGGGCAATGAACCCCTCCTATTGTGGCGCAGGTACCTATGTCACGAGGAAGACAGCCTCCTCGTGACAAGGATTGGCCCCCTTTTGAGTCTTGGTCCTCCCAAGGTTTCTTTCTATTAATGGTTAGGGAGTTTTTCCTTGCCACTGTTGCTCAAATTGGGAATAACATAAATTGTAAAGCTGCTTTGAGACAATGATCCAAAAAGCACTATACAAATAAATTTGACTTTGACTCATGTTTGGGTGCCCAGTGCAGCCCATGTGCTGTGGCATTTCTCCATTCTGGAATCACACCAAGATGCTCTTCTGCCTCATCTCCACCCAAGCTGTTCTTAATCACCAGCCCCACTATACTTGGACTGCAGAGGACAGTAATTCTGTCCCTCCTCCAATCGAACATAAGATTCTAAAATTTCTTTATGTACTGAGTTACAACATTTTGTAATTCTGTCTGACTATATTAATTTAGCTATAATAAATAATAAATGATTTCTGTGAACTTATTAATTACAACCCCAATTCCTGAACCCTATGAATTCCCTACATGAAGACTATGAGACTCCCAGACTATGAGAAATATGATTCTCTGGTCTGATGAGATGAAGATTGAACTTTTGGCTTCAATTCTAAGCGGTATGTGTGGATAAAACCAGGCACTGCTCATCACATGCCCAATACAATCCCAACAGTGAAACATGGTGGTGGCAGCATCATGCTATGGGGGTGTTTTTCAGCTGCAGGGACAGGACGACTGGTTACAATTGAAGGAAAGATGAATGCAGCCAAGTACAGAGATACCCTGGAAGAAAACCTCTTCCAGAATACTCAGGACCTCAGACTGGGCCGAAGGTTCACCTTCCAACAAGACAATGACCCTAAAAACACAGCTAAAATAACAAAGCAGTGGCTTCAGAACAACTCTGTGACTATTCTTGACTGGCCCAGCCAGAGCCCTGACCTAAACCCAACTGAGCATCTCTGGAGGGACCTGAAAATGGCTGTCCATCAACGTTCACCATCAAACCTGACAGAACTGGAGAGGATCTGCAAGGAAGGATGGCAGAGGATCCCCAAATCCAGGTGTGAAAAACTTGCATCATTCCTAAGAAGACTCATGGCTGTACTAGCTCAAAAGGGAGCTTCTACTCAATACTGAGCAAAGGGTCTGAATACTTATGACCATGGGATATTTCAGTTTTTCCCTTTTTAATAAATTTGCAAAATTTTCTACATTTCTGTTTGGGGTTTTTTCTGTCATGATGGGGTGCTAAGTGTACATTAATGAGAAAAAATGATATTTTTTTTATTTTAGCAAATGGCTGCTATGAAACAAAAAGTGAAATATTCAAAGGGGTCTGAATACTTTCTATACCCACTGTATAATTATTCATAAAATACTATGAATAATCAGTAACTGCAGTCACACTAATATGAAAAGTTATGTGTAGTAGTTAAGACATACATAAATAAGATTTATGTCTAAATGCAAAAGGAAATGTAAGTTCTTATACACATATAAAACATTTTTTGTTTAAGCAGAATTAGACTCCTACACTGGCAACTCTGTTTCTGTTCCAGTTCTAGATAAACTTAAATATGTAATCATATTTAACAGAGTAATACTGCAGTTATTATTTGGAAACTGTTGTGTTTTCATCTCTATACAAAACAACTTGTTGGAAGCTTTAATTAGATATGATATCCTAATTTACACACAAGAGTACCTTGACATAATTGAAGCATTTTAAGAACACTAAGCAGAAGACAGCAACCCCCAAAATGCCTGTTAATTCTGGCAGCAGAAACAGCTCATTTATTATAACAGAAAGCTGATTTCTTTTAAGTGTGACTTCTGCTTCTCCCACATGAGAGTACATTCACCATAATTCATCATAGTTACTAATTACACCAGATTTAATGCAATCTCTTCTTCTAGAAAAAGGGAGGCAAGCGGAGATGAATCACAACAATGAAATTACTAGCTGAGCAAGAGAATGCAGTGACGCAGGGATGAAAGCACCATATGTCAGGAGTTGAGAACTCTGTGGTATGATTAGAAGACATGCTTCAGCAATGCTGAGAGAAACAAAATGAGAACATGGCTCTGGGCTTTCTGCCTGCTTCCATGCATTTAGATATCTTTAGAAGTGAAAAATAAAGGTTTGCAGAAAGGGGTTTAAAGAAAATGACAGCTAGGGTATAGGGTTAATTTTTTTCTTTTGCCTTTTTCATTAGAGAAAGAAAGGCTGTGTTTCATTTGTGTGTTTTTTTCACAAAGAAGAAAATGTTGTTATGGAGACTGAAACACTGAGGGAGAGTATAGCACAGGTCAAAAAGTTAATAATGACAGGATAAAAATGACAAATGAAAAACAGGTTCTCACAAACAGCAGTACAAAACACATGTTTTCTAACTAATATTCTGTGTTAGAACTAGATGTTCATAGATAATTGAGCTATGGTACTTCAGGGTTTCAAACCTTTAACTTTACATGTACAATTTTTGAAGGTGAACATTTCACTTATTTCAAGATTAACCTATTATACAGTATAAGTATGTTTGAAAGGATACTTTGTAGCTGTACATATGTAATAATAAGACACTGCTTCTAGTGCAAAACCGGACCTACAGATATAGAAGCTGGGTGATGGTTGTTCTGCCACAAAAGACAGAATATGTCTGTCATTTTTAGCCATTTTGGCTGCAATGTATTTATTAATTTGTTGTGACACGTTCAAGTTTTATCACAGTTCTAATCCATTTGTTTTTGGGGAAAAAATAATATAAATGAGCAGAACTAATGATCATACTGTTTCCCATGAGTGTATGTTTGCCTATGTATGTATGTGTGTATGTGTGTATGTATGTGTGTATCTTTGTATGTATGTGTGTATGTATGTATGTATGCGTGTATGTGTGTGTATGTATGTGTGTATGTATCTATATTTCTATGTATGTGTGTATGTATGTATGTATGTATGTGTGTGTGTGTGTATGTATGTATGTATGTGTGTGTATGTATGTATGTATGTATGTATGTATGTATGTGTGTGTGTGTATGTATGTATGTATGTATGTATGTATGTATGTATGTATGTATGTGTGTGTATGTATGTATGTATGTATGTATGTATGTATGTATGTATGTGTGTGTGTATGTATGTATGTATGTATGTATGTATGTGTGTATGTATGTGTGCATGTATGTGTGTATGTGTATGTATGTGTGTATGTGTGTGTGTGTGTGTGTGTGTGTGTATGTATGTATGTGTGTATGCATGTGTGTATGTGTGTGCATGCATGTGTGTATGTGTGTATGTGTATGTATGTGTGTATGTGTGTATGTATGTATGTGTGTGTGTGTGTGTGTGTGAGGATGAGGAAGAGTCAGTAAGGCCTGGAGGTCACTTCCTGTAGGGAAGGATGGTGACTTTGTTGGGTTTCCTGTGGAAAAGGAGCTCTGTTGTCCCAAACATGACCTCTTAATCTCGTCCTTAAGGTTTGTCCCTGGACTTTAAGCACCCAGTGAATCATAAACAGGTTTCAAATGGTGAATTTGGAATGGATTATAGGGATACGGTTTTGAGTAGGTTCTCCTTTGTGTGTTTGTGTTAGTTTCAGAATACGGCTATAAGAATATAAGAACATGGTGGGTGTGTCTGTGTGTGTGTGTGTGTGTGTGTGTGTGTGTGTGTGTGTTATATCTATATGTGTGTAGTTCTAAAGACGTTATTTGTTTTTGTGCTAGCGTTAGACAGATGGGGAGACAAACAGGTGCTCAGACTTGTGGCCGATTTGTTAGTAAGTTAATTTTAGCTTGTATATACTGATGATGATGATGATGATGATGAGTATTATTAGTGTATCTAAGTCACCATGGGTTAGTTATAACAGCCAAGTGAAAGCAAAACTTCCACATACACTGGGCTTCTGGACAGCTAGCTTAGCAGCAACGCAGTGAGCTCGTCAATGGAGTAAGCACTTAGCATTTGCTTTTCACTTTAGAAACATTATTTAATAAATTAGTTGAGACTTGCAGCACTTTATAATAAAGTATTATTAGTGTTAATGAAAGTGTTTAAAAAAGCTCGTTTACTGAAGGTCAGCTCTGCTATGGTAGAGCAGAGACCATATGAACATCCTGAGTTTATAATAGATGTTATTAGCTTATGATGTGTCCCCATTGTAAATCAGGACAGTATAACCTGGGCATTATAACTCCATTATTACATATAAAGACTCGTACAGGGTGGATGTTCTCCACATTCTCTCCATTTGCATGGTTCCTAATGGGAGGAACTCCATCAGTACTCCACCTGCTTTCTGAAATGAATTAACGATGAATACCGAGGTACCACTGTAATAGTAACGTTATTAATCATTAATTATAACTGATAATTGAGTAAAGCTTAAACATGTGTAATTGAAGACCTCTTAAGTGAATATAATTAATGCAATATTAAATGGAAGAGTAATAAATAAACAATAAGTCAGTGTCAGATTTATTTCTTTAGCATTTTTTACATTTTTCTAAGACCAAACCCTAACTGAGCAGGTATAGGATGACAGTGGCAAGGAAAATGTTTTAAGGAAAAAAACCCTCATTATAAAAATATAAAAAGTATATTAAAATATAGAACATAAAACTATAACACAATTCAATTGCTAAATAAAGTATTGCAATAAGCAGTTAAGTCAGTGCAGACAGAGCCGTGCCCCCACCCCTGTGCTGTTGGTGTTGTTATGTAAGCTCCGTTTTCTCATGGCGTCTCTCACACTGTGTGGTCACTGCCGATTTTGTCATGCTAATGAGATTGGTCTCTCAGAGATGAGCCCCATTCTTCTGTTGTCAGGGGTACAAAGAGGAGCGTTCTCATGGGGCGTCCTGCTAAAAAGGGTGAGTAAGCAGAGGTGGCAAAGGGAACTGGTACCGAAAACCACGTGGATTCCTGATTCTGGACGTTCACTGTGACTGTGCATCAGTCGAGTGTAAAAGTTTAACCCCTGAGAAGGACTTGTAATTAATTAGTGATCCAAAGCAGATGTAGTCTGGAGCGGGACAAATCCAGTGCTTGGTCTCTCTCTCTCGTTTCAGCAGGCCCCGAATTACTTTAATACCCCGACGTGCCCCTGCAGAGCCCTTGTACCGCCCCACACTGGGAACTTCCACCTCAAAGTCCTCTAGGGGATAAAAACAGACTGAAGCTCACCTGCCCTCGTCTGGCGGAAAGAACCTCAAACGTCTCCAGAATGATGACTGATCTCATGCCAAGGACTGCTGAGCTGAGTCTCCTGAGCTTCCTCTGAGGAATACTGGAGGCATGAAGCAGGGACATTCTCAGGACAGTTGGACAGTGGTCCAGACCAAAATCACAGAGAAATGATAAACTGATTATATACTGCTTATTTTGTTTTGAAGTTAATATCTGAATATTCTGAAGACCAATCAAATATAACAGCATGTTGATCTCTTTAAAGTGGTATTTTAGATGGTAAATTAAGAGTCTGCTCTGAAAGGGGACATGTTGGATGTTCAGGAGTAAAGAACCAAGCCACTTCAACAAGGGATAGATCAGAATGGCCAGACAACTGGGTCAGCACATCATAAGAGCAGAGTCCGAGTCAGAACTTGAGCTTGGAGCAATAGACAATGGTGGTTTGGTCCAATGAGAGCGGGACAGACAGACAGACAGACAGACATTTGAACTGCTGGACAGACCCAAAGAAAGAGATAGACGATTTGTAATAATGGACACAGCCAGAGATGTGGACAGATGGTCAAACTGACGGACTGACCTAGAACGAAGAACTGCTACTTTACTTAGAATGGACCCAGAGAGAGGAATGGACAGTCAAATTGACCTGTCAGAGGGCTCACCCGTCCACCTTCTTAAGGTGACTGATCCAAACTGGACCTTTGAACAATAGAAGATGGCATTGACTTTTGGGGACATGGGCACTGTTTACCTGAGGAAGTGAAGGTACCAGGATGTGAAGAAGACGAGCTGGTAGTGGGACTGTGATGCTTTGGTCATTGTTCTAGTGGGAAACCCTGGGTCCAGCCGTTCATGTGGACGTTATTTGAAGGAGGTGCTCGGGTTTGTTGGTAGATTGATGGACATGCATATAGATGGGAAAAATCTTATTTTGTGTCTACAAAAATGCTTGGTCAAGACAAAATGAAAAGAAGTCAAACTTGATGCAGAGGCCATTTTACCATCTGCAGTCACTGATTGCTTCTGATCGGCCTGTATGAGGGTGGAAAGCAGGCCCATGTGAGTCTGTTCGTGTGACCCTGCTGCTGCTTCTGGCTCGTGTTTACAGTGGAAATCTTAAATCTGTTATTGAGGGAACAAAGCTTGGCAGGTCCTGAACAGAGCTCAGTCATTACTGTACGGAGGAAATGAGCTCTCAGACTGGGAACACTGCCTCGTTTTGGTCGCGTCTGTCATTCCCAAAAAATGAGCGTCGCCTCAACTTGGACCCTGTGTGTCTCTGGAATGGTTTGATCCTGCTTTGATATCATGACTCGACTATTTCAAGTTCAGGAAATTACACTGAAATTGCTCTAGCTGGAGCACTCATTAAATTTATTAGAGACCGGTTTAAGAAAACAGCCCTGCAAGAAGCTGATTTCATATCTACTGGGGACAAAATCATAACAGACCACTGGACAAACACAATGACAGTCAGAGAGAGACCGATGGACAGAGACCGAGACAGAGAGCGAGACAGAGAGTTGATACAGAGATAGATGGTAGACAGAGGCAGACGGGTGGAGTCATGAGACAGACAGCTGTACTGCCAGACAAAGAGACTGATATTTGGGCTGATGGACACACAGACTAGGTGCCAGACATAGAGAGACAGTTGGACTTATGGACATGGAGGTAGACACATGAACTGCCAGACAGAAAGACTGATTTGGGTTGATGGATCGACAAAGGCAGACAGAGACAGACAGTTGGACTGATGAACATGGAGACAGACAGCTGGATAGGCAAACAGACTCTCATATGAACTGACAATGTTGGACTTGAGAGAAATGGACCGTTGGACTGATGGACAAAAAAGGAGACTGACTTGTGACCAGATGCAGTGAGACAGGTGACCAAGCTGACCTGGACAAACTGAAAGCAGGAGGACTAATGGAAACACTTTGTCCAACACAGGGTTGGACTGATAGACACAGCAGCGATGGACAATCGGTCACGTCTTCTTCGTTTTCACCATGGACGGATGGAGCATTGATGAACTGGACTGGACATGTCTTGGTGCTGTGTGTCTTTGTGCCCGAGGTCCCTTAGGTTCCTTCCTGTGGTTACGTGTCCAGTGTTCATGCTGTAGGTTCCACTGTGACCCTCAGGAGGACGGCTCAGGACATAACCATGAATTTAACCACTGGAGTATAGATACAGTGTGTGTGTATGTTAAACCAAATGTAAGGGTCGTAGATAATCCAAAAACTCTCTGTCCTTCTTGCACAGCTACATCAGAAAGTTACACAAAGAGCTTCAGGACTGTCTCCATGGGTCTCACCCGGATTATTTTTAGCCGTGGGAGAATCTGGAAGCTTCCAATAATAACAAAAGCAACTCCAAATGCTTTGTGTTTCTTATGTAGGATTAAAAGGCACGTTCTTCTTTAATGGGAACTTCTGTCACGACCAGCAAAGATGAAGCAGGTCTTTGTTCTTTTGTTGTAAGATGAAGTAATAAATAGGTTAACGTCCTCTACGTATGGCCTTTCTGTTGCTCGCGTGCGTTAAAACATGGCCTTTATCCCTCAGCCAGGTGTTCCTAATGATGCCCTTTTTTCTGCGAGGGGAAATGTAAACGCCGGTCGGACCACGTTCCTGCGGCTGCAGCGTTTTTCTTTTTCCTCCAAGAGAAACTCTGCTGAACTTTTACAAAAACACAGTCAGCTAAAAAAGTTCCCGATTCAGCGGGTATTCTGTGGCTTCTGGATTAGCAGCACGTCCACAAATATTCAGGTGAAGGCATGGAAGCATCGTCACTTTAGCACCACTTCATGCCATGAACGTTTCTGAGGTGAATTAACACAACCCAGATTGGATAACGTGGGTCAGACGCTGGCATGAAGAACATTGGCATCATGGTAACAAAGTAACATTCTATTGTAACATAGAGTAAAGATCAAAGCAGTCGATATGTTACTATGAGAATGTTGGCTTATTAATACAGCGTATTATTTACATTAAAAAATCAACAATAATACGACTCATAATAATAAAATGATTCTAATAATACTCACAATAATAATATAAACCAATAATATAATAATAATCATAACCATAATCATAAAATAATTGTATTATTCACATCAATAATATTGAGAATTAAATCATAGTAATAATACTTCTAATAATAAAAAACAATTATCTTAATAGTAATGAAAATAATAATAACAAGAATATTACCAATAATAAAATAAGTAATATGATCATAAATTAGTAGTGATTAATAATAATAATAATAATAATAATAATAATAACAATGACAACAATAATAATAATAACAATAATATTTTATTGATATTTATATATTTATATATTATTTCAAGAATAATATACATAATAATAAAGTAAGGATCATAGCCGTATTAATACTATCATTAATAATAACAATAAAAATAAATCTCACTAAATATCACTAAATAAATTGTTATAGATTTATTTAAATATTGTATTATTTGTAATTTATTGATTATTATATTTATTATTATTGCTGATGTTATGTTGTTGTTGTTGTTATTGTTATTATTATTAATGCCAGTTTAAAGTTTTTATGCTAAATCTCTTTTATGTATTCAAGTTTTTCAATGACAGTCCCTTGGTCATTAAGGAAACAACCAAAAATCTATGAATATGTAGTCTTTTAATGAAAAATTTAAGTTCTGAGAACTAAAAATAATACAAATTAAATACAAATATTTATGAATGTTTAAAAATCTGGAAGCTAATTTCTGAGTTTAGCCAATCTGAGTTGTGACTGATTTTGGGTGACATTACGTTATGGGCTATACTGCTACAGGAGGTCAGTCAGAGGTGGCAGAGCTCAGTTATGTGGATTTTAATGTGGTAATGAAAGTCCAGTAGAGCTGGATAGCAAATGACTGTTTTGTAATAAAACATGCAGAGCGATTCGTCTAAGGTGTTTTTCTTACAGACTTCTGTTACACTAAACTAAATGAGTTGTCGTGCTCAGATATCCAGAGCTTTAGCTCCACCAGATAGATGCTGCATGTTTGTAGTGGCTCTGCTTTTAACTGTTTTTGTGCTAAAGAAGCTAAACAGCTGCTTTTTGGGAATTCATCATGTGGCTCATACTGTGAAGCTTTTTTTTCCCCCGTGCCATGCTCATGGTTGTGCTGTCTCTTTGTGTGTGTGTGTGTGTGGTCCATCCCACTAAAGTGCTGCTGTAAAAGGGCGATTGCAGTGTTTGGAGCCACGTCGGCTGCAGGTGGATCGGTGTTTAAACTGATGCTCCACCCTGACTGTCTCCACATCTGTAGAGTCCTGCTGGGAGTCAGGAGGGTTTGCATACGAGTGGTTGGAGGTCTTACACTTGATGTGGATGCAAGGTAGCCTATAAATGTTTTAAAAACTGAAAGAACTTTGAAGGTCTGGGGGGAACAGTCATAAAGCAAGAACTTAAAGTCCAGAAATGTTTAGAGAGATGTTATTAAGAGATGTTATGGACTGTCAGGGTGCCTAAACTTTAGCAGATTCTTAAAATCTGCAGATGCTTGTCAGGTCTTGTGAGGCCTGTCGGTTACAGAGCTGCACTCAAAGGAACGGAGCGAGTTCAAGACTGTAGACCAGTGCTGTACCCACCAAGCTCCTCTGGTTCGTATCCCACCTCTGTTGAGGTGAGCTGAGGCTGTCAGTTATGGAGTTGTGTTCGAAGCTGGGTGCGAGTTACCAAATTACTGGTTAGAGTTGTGAACCTGTATAAACAGTTGCCTTACTTACTGAGCTTATCCAGTTCGTATTCCACCTCGGGGAAGGTGAGGTTTGTTGGTTCACTGGTTTAAAAGTCTGCTTTTCTGGTGCCAAGTCCAAGGTTTGAAATATGAACACGTAAATCTGTGAAATGTGAAAATGGAATGAAGAAAACTGCACACAAACTTTCTTCCTTATAATGTTTAGGGAGTTTTTTCTTGCCGCTGTCACCACAGACTTGCTCAGTTATGGCTTTTATGTTAAGATATTCATTCTAAAAAGCGCCATAGAAATAAATCTGACTTTATTTTGACTTCATATAAAAAGCTGAACCTCACTGTAAGTTGAAGTTCGTTGCTGAGTAATTTATTAAGTATTGGCACCTCCTGATATGCAGGAAGTCCTCGTGTGTCGACAGCGTCTCCTCGTGTTTTAGGGACTAAATCCTAAGTTCTGATTTAGTGTTCACAGTGTTGACCACAGGAATAAGGCTCGTGCTGCCAGATCTGTGAGTGCAGACGTTACATTCGGTGTAGGCCCTCTCCGATCTCTGGTCCTGATCCATGAGGGGGCAGGGAGCCCAGAATCTGCAGGCCGGGGATGTTTATAGCTCCGGGCTGCGTTTTGCGGATGTGGGAGCCGTAGCCAGGCCGCTGTGGTTAGGCAGACATGCGAGGCTGGGCGTGTACCGGCCGCGGTGCATTCTGGGAGCTGCACCGTAGGGAGGAGTGTCGAGGACCGGCAGAGCGGGTCCGCTCAGACAAGGCCAGGCATGCGCCGGCGCTCGCAGACTTAGCGGTGGATTTCCACGCTTTGATTCAAACAAGCTGCAGCTTGTTTATCAGGGATTATGGAGGGCTTGAAGGAATTCGCATTGACTCGTCCTGAAGTTTTACAATTGTTTAATGGTGCTTTATCTTATCCAAGTTTACACGTCTCATTACGAATCTCCTTAGAGTTTCATTCTAGGATCGGCTTTGATCCTTCAAGGCCTGGTAACATCTCTAAATACGAACCAAAATAGGGCCCAGCTCAGGCCTCTCACAACACGGGGGGTCATCAGCCATCAGCTGCAGGGCAGGGGGGCAAAATGGGAAAAAAAACTTATCGCAATATTTTTTCTTATCAGTTGATATCGATATAACGATGTAAATCAGATCAAACTTTCCGTCGAACTTAAAGGTGTCTTTATACTTCTAAATGAGACGTCATTAGGTTCATTATGTTACAATGCTGGATTTCAAGTAAATAAAACAGGTCCTTATGATAAATCTTAATTCTGGCCAGTGAAAAGACAGATTTATTTATTTTTATTGGAGAACTTCATAAGGAACCAGTGTCTCAAAGCAGCTTTAGACGGACCAAGCCTTGGGCGACAGTGGCAAGGAGAAACTCCCTAAATGTTATAAGAAACCATGTTAGGACCAAGCCTCAAAAATGGACCAAACCTCCATGTGTGGCTTAGATATAAGAATTAACCAAATTATCTAATTAATAAGTCTAGTAATAATGTTTTAAATGAATAAAAACGACAATAAATTTTAACAAACAGAATATATTTATAAATAAAATAGATTAAAGAATAGACTAACAAAATGGACAAGTTAATTCTTTGGTCAATTCAAAATAAATAAAAAAAATAAAATAACATCCCTGCCCCACTCAAACGTCGTTTATTTCTAGCCAGTATTTACACATTTTTGTTTTTATTTCCCAGAAACAAGATGCTGTTATTAAGTGCAAAGGAACTCATGGCTTTTTGTTTTATGTAGAATACAAAACAGAGATGGTTCATTTATAGCTTAAATAAATGTGCACTTAAGTTCAACAGTTTATTATTATAAATAATAATGATTATTATTAGTTTTATCTGCTGCAAAATATATATCGTCGTTATACCATTGCTTAAACAACAAATCTAAAAAACAAATCTACTTTAGAAGAAAGGCTTAAAATCCCTCTGACCACTGTGCAGGACTTGGATATGTCATTCCCAAGACGAACTGACACTGTATTGGCTGGAATTAGGAGGCGCTACAGCATACTAATAAAT
>JAVSBU010000001.1:6787526-6798364 GCA_033118015.1 Loricariichthys derbyi
AGTCTGGGCTAGGGGTGGGGCTAAATTTGCATATGTTCATTTTGCCTTTCATGGCAGCACCAAGCTTGCCTTCGGGCTAAAGTGTGGCATATGGGGGATTCTTGGCGTCGCTCTGAAGTTTTCGCCGACTTTTTAAATGAAGTTTTGCGTGGGATTCGAGGTACAATCATGGAATGTATACAGCACCTGCTGAGGTTTAACGGTAGGATAATTTGCATACTATTCTATGCCCCATTTTTACTTTAATTTTGTGGTTAATATCATGGTTTTTTGACCCACGATAGCCCATGCCAAAATACTGCTATGTGAGAATGGGGTAATGCCAGCTGGCCTAATGCATATCTTGGGAATGTGGTAGAAAACCAGGGAACATATTGAGGAGATACCAATGCAGACATGACAATACAATGACAATGCAAACTTCACAAAGATGGAGGATCTATGTAGCTGTAAGACAAGAACGCTAAACACTGGGTGGTAAAATAGAACAAGTGGACTTGCTTGAAGATTCTTCAAGAATCTTCTTCAAGCAAGTCCAGTTGCTCTCTTCTGCCACCCATGGTTGTATGACCTGGACAAGTGAGGATCTTCACAACCTTAGCGCTAAACACTGCATCACTGTGCCTTACATGAATCAACATCAAAAACTTAAACATCTCTTAAATATAAAGTGCAGTCATAAGAGTTAAAGTACTTTAGGCACATGATGAATGCTTTTTGTCATGACTCCCTGCTGTGTTGATGTTTGCCTGAGTTCAGAGCTCCTACTGGGTTAATAGGCAGTTCAGACAATGCCCTCGCCTTCCTGTGTTTATCTTGGTCCTCTTGCCTATTACGGTGGTCTGCTCAATGGAACCTTGAGCTGAAATTCTTTCAAGAACCTCCTGCGGGAGTGCATTTCAATCAGCTTTCTGCAGAGGTTAAGCCCTCTCTCCTCAGAGTGCCTCTCCCGCTGTTTCCTCTTAGAGAGCAGAGTCAGAACAGACCTTCTATGGTTGACATCGTACAGAGCAGTGGGAGATATTCAGCAGAGGAGTGGAGTAATACGTCCTGTAGGCGTCTTCCCAAATGGCAGGAAGACCGGAGCTTCTCTGATCTTCCTCCAGCTGGACGTTCTTATCGTTTTCACTTCTTGGCTCCCTCACTTATATTCTTTTTACTCTGTTTATTCTTCATTGTTTTCTCAGGTAATTTCTGGTGGGCTGTGAATGTGAATGAGGTCCTTACTCCGGACGAATGGAGGACTTCATGAAGGCTTCATGGTTATGTGCATGTTTGGCCATCTGACTGCTTTGCATGGTATGGGAATAGCACAGTCATGCCAGGGATGTTGGCGATGACAGAGGGAAGGCTGCTATAATATGACCTTTGCTAAATAAACTCTTCCTGCATTGTTAAGATTCAAATGAGTTTTGACACTGCAACCATTTGTTCTTCTTCAACATCTCAACCCACCCTGTAGTGGTGAGAGTGCCCCATTTCACCAGCACCCCAGGTTGCAGTTGACCTCTGCTCTCTACGAGCTGTCCATAGCAGCTTTGATTGACAGTTCTAAAGCACTATCTAAGGGCCAATGCTGGGTTCCCTGGGAAATATGAGATGTTTCCACACTTCTCATAAATGCAATCTAATTTCCCAACAATGAACATTCTCTCTCTCTGACAGCCTAATGCGATTACAATGCCATTTACTGTAGCTTCATTTGGTTTCCTTTCTCGCCTGCACAAATCTAATTCTGGGGCAGACTGTGTGAGAACCCTGTACATATCTGTGTCATGTGCAGTTAAGAGCCCTGCTGTAATGAGAAAAATGGCTGGGGATTTTAAAACTAATAACCCACTGTACTCAAATTCTTCCCACATCACATAAGTAAGCATTTTTCTTCATATTGGTCCAAAATCCTATTTAAAAACTGCTCTCTAAGCACCTCAAAACTAGTGGTTTGGTTTCATAAACAAAAAGGACAATGAAGGCCAGCCCACCTGTCGACTGCTCCGAAACTGATGTCACCTTACTGCCCGGAAGAGACCTGGTCCATGTTATGACAGGTTTTACAGAAATCTAATAGCATGGCAATGCCTCCAGCACACTGCACATAATGGCAAGATAGAATCAGCAAAAGAAATGTGTGCGGCTAAACGAGATAAGGTCTGATGTGAGTGAGAGCACCAGTGCAGACCTGACCCCACAGTCACACAATAAAACGTATTTAATCCTCAACTGGTAGGATAACAAATATTTTATACAATTAGACAGGCCAAACCATGGTACAGAATAGCTTTACCCAAGTTTATACCACAATAATGGATTGTACAGACATTACTTATTGGAAATTGATTGTGTAGATCTAAAGAAATGGTTTTGATATAGTCTAATATGTAGTCAACTTATAACCATGCTGAGACTGCAAATGAATATCACTTTAGACCAACAAAAATATATGCTACCTTACTAGCATTCACTAATTCCATTTTAATTCACGAAAAATAAATTGACACAAATCTTAATATCAGTTGTATTTGCTTTGAGAGAACAAAATACATAGGATACATAATTCTTGTAGTCCGGATTAACAACTGTATAGTGTGTGTGTATAGATATATTGATGATGTGGGGCTGTTTTTCTGCAGCAGGAACTGGCAATCTTGATGATATACCTGGCATCATGGATTCTCAGAAATACCAGACCATTTTAAAGAGGAACATGAACTAGAAGCTTTTTCACATGAAGAATGGGCCAAGATTCCAATTGAGAGGTGTAAGAAGCTTGTTAGTACTTACTGAAAACTTTTTTTGGAAGTTATAAAAGCTAAAGGATGATTCATAAAGTATTAAAGCAGAGGGTTGAATAATAGTGCACATGTTCAATGAGTTACATTTTTAATTTGAACTTCAAAGTTAAGTCAATTCTGTCATCAAAATAACTCACATATTTATTAATAAATACTGTTGGTTGTTTAATTTAATTTTTTTGTCATTATCTTTCATCCACATCTCTATAATGTCTTTGGAGTTGAGGGAGTTTTATCAGATATTTCTGATTGCAACTGCTTGTGTGTGTGTGTGTGTGTGTGTGTGTGTGTGTGTGTGTGTGTGTGTGTGTGTGTGTGTGTGTGTGTGTGTGTGTATTCAGTGTGGGACACTGAAGCTGCCAAACTGTATGTATGTATATATATAATTTTTTAACAAATAAACTAGCTTTGTTTGACTTTATGCATTTTACCGTGGTGCCTGAAAGTTTGTGAACCCTTTAGAAGTTTCTATTTCTCTGCATACATATGACCTACAACATCCTAAAAGTAGATAAAGAGAATCTAGTTAAACCAAGGCTTCAAAAATATTATACTTGGTCATTTAATTATAGAGGAAAATGACCCAATATTACATATAGGCAAAAGAGTGGCAAAAGTATGTGAAACTCTAGGATTAGCAATAAATTTGCATATTTAATACAAATTGAGGAAATTCAAGACCACTGTTAACCTCCCCATGAGTGGTCGATTAACATAGATGACTCCAAGAGCAAGGTGTGTGATAGTTGGCGAGGTCACAAAGGACCCCAGGGTAACTTCTAAGCAACTGAAGGTCTCTCTCACATTGGCTAATGTTAATGTTCATGATTCCACCATCAGATAAACACTGAACAGCAATGGTATGCATGGCAGGGTCGCAAGGAGAAAGCCACTGCTCTCCAAAAGAATCACATGGACAAGCCAGAAGGTTACTGGAAAAATATTTTGTGGATGGATGAGACCACAATAGAACTTTTTGGTTTAAAATTAAAGCGTTATGTTTGGAGGAAGGAAAACTCTGCATTCCAGCATAAGAACCTTATCCCATCTGTGAAACATGGTTTTTATCATGGTTTGGGCTTGTTTTGCTGCATCTGGGCAAGCGCAGCTGGCCATCATTGATGGAACAATGAATTCTGAATGATATCATAGGAAAATGTCAGATCATTTGTCCATGAACTGAATCTCAAGGGAAGGTGGGTCATGAAGCAAGACAACGACACTAAACACACAAATCATTCTACCAAAGAATGGTTAAAGAAGAATAAAGTTAATAGTTTGGGATGGCCAAATCAAAGTGAGCAGTTAATGTGAGGAAACCCACCAACATCCCAGAGTTGAAGCTGTTCTGTATGGAGGAATGGGATAAAACTGTCAAACAAGATACTGAAAGCAAAGGTTCACATACTTTTGCCACTCACTAATATGTAATATTGGATCTTTCTCTTTCAATAAATAAATGGCCAATCATATTTTTCTCTCATTTGTTTAACTAGGTTTTCTTTATGTACTTTTAGGATTTGTGTAAAAATTTGATGATGTTTTTGGTCATATCTATACAGAAAATTCTAAAGGGTTCACAAACTTTCAAGCTCCACTGTATATTATGACTCAGTTTGAAATGATGGGAGACTACTGTGGACATATTCCTACAACTGAAATTAAATAATGCCTAGTGGTGATACAGTATAATATGTTTTAGAGAGAAGAAATGTTATATTTATGATTATACTGTACTAGGCTGTAAGGATATTAATCACAGGATATACAGTAAAGAAGCCTAGAATAGAGTGAGGGGGGAACAGGTGACCCAAGCAGTTTGCCAAATTGTCCAGTGTCACTTGTTTACTTAATTACATAATAAATGGCCCATTCTTGTGGTGGCTCAAAAGAAAGAACCGGCTAAAGTGAACATGATTATTGCTCTGTCAATTTCTCTCATCTTGTTTGAGTGAAGGCGCCTGGAACTCCTGGTGTTTAATGTGGCTTTGGTCCAGAATCATTACCCACCCACATTCAAAGATAATAGGTGCCAACTACTCCCTTGTTTTTTTGTGTTGTTTGAGTTTTTCTTCTTCTTTCTTGTGTGTGTGTGTGTGTGTGTGTGTGTGTGTGTGTGTGTGTGCCTGCACTTGAAAAATTTGGTACCAATAAACCTTTATAAGAACTTATCATTTTATAAGCTTTATAAGTGCAAAGGTGGGAGTGTTAAAGTGATTGTGAGAAGCCTGCCATGTCAACAATCAAGACTTGAATGTTCTTATTAGGCTTCATCTGTATCGCTGCTGTGTAGGTGTTATGCTGATGGATGTTAATTTAGAAGCAGAATTGTGTGAAAAATACAGTGGCTGCTTTGGTGTGTCTAGGTAATGGGCCAACAAATGAAAAAGAAAAGAAAAAATAGATTTCATCGGTACAACCATGGTCTCAGATAGCACTCACTACAGTATATAGTGTAATAGTCTCTAGAAAAACTCAGCTGTGCTTAAGAGTTGATTCCAAGTCAAACAAAAGGAAAGTTTGTGAGTGCGAACATGGACATGAGCTCGCCTACAGTCCTTCCTGTTCTCATTGAATAAATCAAAGAGAAGAAAAGATATCAAAGATGAGGGAAACCACATAATTGGTACACATCATGCTAAACCACTTCACCAGACTGTAGCCTATATGCTTGACTCATCTGTACTATGTAAACAAGTATCAAGCACACATTCATTTCAAATAGCACAGACTACACCAAATAATTAGGATTTCCAGACCGTTTAATATAATGAAATAATAAATTTACAAGCAGAAATGCATTTCTCAGATGGAGCCAACAACACCAAGAGAGTAATTTCATCACCAGAACAATTTGTATCTGAGAGTATCTAAGAGTCCTAACAATCACTTTTAGCCACAGGCCAACTACAAATATACTAATTACAAATGCAATCAGCTTCACAATCAGTTAGTGTCATCTGAGTTTGAACGTTGCATGCTAATTAATCTGGCCAGACAGCAAAATGTTACAAAAGGAAACTCAGCATACCAAGCTAATTATTTTTTAACACAATTATTGCTGCAGTATGTGGAGAAAGGACTCACCATGATAATGACTAACAAATTTATGTCTCAGATGTTGTCTGAAAAGATGTGGACCACCCTGGGCTGATTTTTAAATCATGCAAATTATAGTAGCCAGTATTTAAAACGAAGTAACTAGCAGCACAATTTCACACACATGTAAGACCGTTAAGTCTACATAATTAATTAGCTTTTTTCTCAACCTAACTGCCACAGTGTCACTTAGGTGTGAGAAATATGGAAAACAATTGTGTTGTAATAAAAGTTTAAATCTGGGGAAAAGGAACACATTCTTAAACAAGCCAAAGCTCTTAAATGGATGCTTGTTCTTAACCATACTCTGTTAAAGATAAAACAAAGCTAAATCAAATGGTTGCTAAAACACTTCCTTAAAAAGTACATATATTTAGCAGAGAGTTCCTCAATATATCTCTGAATGGTTAAGAGATCTAGGCTGAACCATTACTACCTGTAGACCCATAAAACATAAATAAGGTGCTATGTGAAACATTTTTCTAAAATTGAATAAGAATAAAGAATAGCAGACTGTAGATGGGCCAGTGGGAGCCATACATAAATATGGTGGGTGTATGTGTGGGGTGAGGGGTTGCATTAAGGTGAAAGGAAGCTGCTGGTTGATATATTGAAGCTATATAAATCTTAGATCGACTGTGTCCCAGACACCAGACAAATACAATAAAACGGGGAAGTCATGGGTTTAGAGAATGGAAAATACAGAGTTGAAAAGTGTTGGTCTCTGATTATAGGCCCAGTGGAGCTGAGCTGATAAGAGAGCAGCCAATCTGCTACAGGAAAGGAGTTTTGTTTACCATGCTGAACCATGTTAACTCTACAGTACTGGAACTATTAACATTTGCTAACACAGTGATAGATGTAAGGAAGTTATGTGCATTGTTAGGTACTTCCTGTCCTGACTGGGCTTTAAAACCCTAACGTATTTCCTTAAAATCATGTAACCTAGTGAAATCATATTATAGTGGTCTCTCTAGTTGAGGCAAGCAAAAATATGATGAGTGAAGGGAGCAAAGAACCATCAAGGGGCCCGGCAGTGGACCATGGGGGAACAGCTGTTTGTAATTAACTTAATTGAGACAAAACAAATGCTACTGATGACAACACATTATCATTTTGAGCAAAAATCAAGTCTAAACAGTACTGTGCTTGCTTTCATATGACAATATGTTTTTCTTTGCTCCTTGCTTCAGATGTAGGAAACCAGAGTCATTCCTGAATATATAGTTACATCTCAAAAAAATTAGGATCATGAAAAGTTCAATATTTTTTGCCACTCATTTCAGAACGTGAAGCCCATCTATTATAGATTCATTACACAATTCAAGCTGTTTCTTGAAATTTTGATGATTGTGGCTTTCAGATAATAAAAAAACCAAAATTCAGTGTTTCAGAAAATTATAATATTACATAAGATCAAGAGTCACTACACACAGACGAATCCTAGACATGAGCTACAAATGTTACATTCCTCATATCAAACCGCTCCTGAACCAGAGACAACATCAGAATTCTTTCCTGGGCTGTGAAGAAAAAGAACTGGACTGTTACTCAGTGGTCCAAAATCCTCTTTTCAGATTAAAGTAAATTTTGCACGTTATTTGGAAATCAAGGTCCCAGATTCTGGAGGAAGAGTGGAGAGGAACAGAATCCACGTTGCTTGATGACCAGTATGAAGTTTCCACAGTCAGTGATGACTTAGGGAGCCATGTCATCTGCTGGTTTTGGTCCACTGTGTTTTCTGGAGTCCACAGTCAACAAAACTATCTAGCAGGAAATTTTAGAGCACTTCATGCTTCCTTCTGCTGACAAGCTTTATGGAGATGCTGATTTCATGATCCAGCAGCTTGGCACCTTCGCACACTGAGTACCAGAGGTACCAAAAGCTGGTTCAATGACCATGGTGTTAATGTGCTTGATTGAACCTATGATCTATTGTCAAGACGAATATGAGAGACACCAGACCCAACAATGAAAATGACCTGAAGGCTTCTGTCAAAGCAACCTGGGCTTCCATTACACCTGAGCAGAGCCACAGGCTGATCACCTCCATGCCGCACTGATGCAGTATTTCATGCAAAAGAAGGCCAAACCAAGTAAAGTATTGACTGCATATAAATGAAGATAGTTTGTAAAAGCCTGACATTTCTGTTTAAAATATAATTTCTATTGATCTTATGTAATATTCTGATTTTCTGAGACATTGAATTTTGGGTTTTCATTATCTTTAAGCCACAATCATCATCATTTCAAAAACATAAAGCCTTGAAATGTTTCACTCTGTGTGTAATGAATCTATATAGTATGGGTTTCACTGAAATGAGTGACAAAATTTTGAACTTTTTCATGACATTCTAATTTTTTGAGATGTACCAATAGTTGGGTAAGTAATAAACCTTGCTTTTGTGAATTAAGCAAATTTTATAAGCATCCTAGTAGTTAGGTATGCTAAATTGTGTTCGGTACATGCCTAGTAGGAAACACAATTAAACAAATCAGACTTAACTATTACACATCGTAATTTATTTAGTAATAAAATGATCTACTGCATATTACATATCTGTCTGTGGGAAAGGTACAGTGCTTTGCAAAAGTAATCATACCCCCCAAACTGTTCCACATTTTTTTTCACGTTACATCCACAAACATAAATGTGTTTTAGTAAGATTTTATATGAAAGACCAACACAAAGCAGCAAGTATGTGTGAAGTGAAATGATACATGGTTTTCAAAAATCTGAAAATTGTGGCGCACATTTGTATTCAGCCCTCTGTTCTCTGATATCCCTATATAAAATCCCAAGCTACCAAATGCCTTCAGAAGTCACCTAATTAGTAAATTAGTCCAACTGTGTGTGATTTATTCACAGTATAACTACAGCTGTTCTGTGAAGGCCTCAGAGGTTTGTTAAACACCATTAGTGATAAAACAGCATCATGAAAACCAAGGAACACACCAGAGAAGTCCAGGACAAAGTTGTGGAGAAGTGTAAAGCAGTGTTTGGTTATAAAAAAATATCCCAAGCTCTGAACATCCATGTTCAATCCATGATCTGAAAATGTAAAGAGTATGGTACAACTGCAAACCTAGCAAGACATGGCCGTCCACCTAAACTGACAGAACAAGCAAGGAGAGCACTAATTAGAGAAGCAGCCAAGAGGCCCATGGTCACTCTGGAGGAGTTGCAGAGATCCACAGCTCGAGTGTGAGATTCTGTCCACAGAACAATTTTTAGATGTGTACTCCACAAATCTGGCCTTTACGGAAGAGTGAAGAAGTCCCGCTTGCAGTTTGCCACAAGTCATGTACGTGTTCTGGTCAGATGAGACCAAAGCTGAACTTTTTGGCCCAAATATGTGGCAGAAAACTAACACTGGACCATACAAATCCCACCAGCAAACATGGTGGTGGCAGCATCACCACCATGGGGATACTTTTCTCAGCAGGGACAGGGTAGCTGGTCAGAGCTCATGGGTAAGATGGATGGAGCTAAATACCAGGCAATCCTAGAGCCAAACCTTTCAGAGGCTGCAAAAGACTTGAGACTGGGGCAGAGGTTCACCTTCCAGCAGAACAATGACCCTAACCATACAGCCAGAGCTACAATGGAATGGTTTAGATCAAAGCATATTCATGTCTTAGAATGACCCAGTCATGTCCAGACTTAAATCCAAGATGGCTTGTCATCAATTGTTAAACAATTAAATCTGAATGATACCAGAAAATTCTAAAGTAAAATGTCAGTCTATCAGTTCATGAGCTCTATATCAAGAGAATGTGGCCACACATTCCACCCCACAGCAACAAAACCACTCCCAGGAAAACAAGTTGTTCTATTAAAGAATGGATAAAGAAGAATGAATTTAATGTTTTGGATTGGCCAAGTCAAAGTCCTGACCTTAATCCAACAGAAATGTTGTGGAAGGACCTGAGACAAGCAGATGATGTGAGGAAACTGCTAATATCCCAGAGGTGAAGCTATTCTGGAGAAATGGGCTAAAATTCTTCCAAACTGATGTGTAGCACAGACCAATATTTAGCAGAAACATTTAGTTGCATAAGGGGGTCATATGAGGTACTGGAAGCAAAGGTTCTCATGATTTTACACCTCACATACAATATTATCAATAAATAAATGACCACGTATAACATTTTTGTAAAATATTTTGGTCGGGTTCCCTTTATGTGAAAATGTGATGATGTTTCAGATAATACTTATTTATTCCACAAATCTTTGAGCACCAGTCTATAGCTAAGGACAACTACGTGAATTTAGACAGTCCGGACTTCACCTCTGAGTCACTAAAAGCTGCTGTCAAAACACCAGAACAAATTAATGATTGTTCATACCAGGAAGCAGTGATTTGGACCACAGCCAATGATGTGACGCCTTCCCCATTTCCAATCCTCATACTGCTCAGCCTCATCTTCTTAGAGCACGATGGGTTATTTTAAAAATGCTGACTGTATCACCTCTACTCTCCATCAACACCTGATCCATAATTTCATAAGCCTGTAGAAATGGCCTTGTTCCACGACTTGTGTACTCGATCACGACTCTGCCTTTCAAACACAAACAAGCTGTTCCATCCTGTACTTCAGAGTGCAATAATACATCTAAAATGTAGTTGCAATTGATTGTCAGAGCCTTCAGTCTCTCTAGTGCATGGTTTTGAATATCATGTTCATGGCATGGTGGCTGTATAGATTATTATTGCTGAGACGATTTCCCTTAAGGACTGACATCCATTAAGAAAAAGAAAACTCAAGAGTTAAGACATAGCGGTTAAGTAAAGTAAACAAATCCTGATTGAATTCTAAATGCAAATCTACCAGACCTCCACAAACAAACCCACTCATTTTTTTCCTGGGATTTATATACAGTGGGGAGAACAAGTATTTGATACACTGCTGATTTTTAAGGTTTTCCCACTTGCAAAGCATGTA
>JAVSBU010000001.1:6916093-6930855 GCA_033118015.1 Loricariichthys derbyi
AGTCTTCTACATGCTTTGCAAGTGGGAAAACCTTAAAAATCAACAGTGTATCAAATACTTGTTCTCCCCACTGTATACTAAAATTGGAATGATATAGAGAAGATTAGCATGGCCCCTGCGCAAGGATGATGCAAAATCATGTAACAGAAGTGTACAATTATATTTACCAAAGGCACAGATATAAGCGCATACTATGAAGGACCCTGACTTTTGTAATTGTTGCTGATAAGTCTGGATTTTCCTTTTCACCTTTGGTAGATACACATCCTCCATTACTTCCCAAAAAGATCTTCTGACCACAGTACATGTTTGCATTGTGAGATTGTCTCTCTCAGATGCTTCTGAGCCTAGAGAAGTTCACAGCGCTTATAGACATAGTTAATGAGTTTTGCACAGGGGCATATTCCAAGATGAGAATATCAGGATTCATTGGATTCAAATTGTGAGAGAGTGGTTTAGGGAGCATGAGACATCGTTTTCACACATGAATTGACCACCACAGAGTCCAGACCTGAACTCCATTGATAATCTTTGGGATGTGCTGAAGAAGACTTTGCTCAGTGGGTCCAAATCTCCCAACATCAATACAAGATCTTGGGAGAAAAATTAATGAAACTCTGGACAGAAATAAATGTTGCAACATTGCAGAAGCTTGTGGAAGTGATGCCACAGTGAATGTGCGCTGTGTAATCAAAACTAAAGGCAATCTTAACGAAATATTAGTGTGTGACCCCTTTTTTGGCTTGGCAGTGTATTTCAGTTATTTTCTCACACATTTATTGACAAACTGGAGATCATCTGCCCATTTTACTCCTCAAAGACTCAGCCATTTTTGGATACTGCTTTTGTACCAAATCATGATTACAATTACCTGTTGACATCCACTGTTTGGAATCACATAATATTTTTTTTCTTTTTTACCTCATTTACTAGCCCTACATTGCCAACTTTTTTTAAAATTAATTTATTTTTCTGTGTGCGAGTTGCAGGCCTGAAAATGCATAAATTGATGTTTATTAACAAAGGAAATTATGTTGACCAGACAAAACATGACATCAAATGTCTTGGAAAATGAATTTGTATTTCACACTGTCCTGACATTTTCTGATTCATGTTTGCACAGTCAAGGTTTTGTCATGTCCATTTTGTATCCATAACAGTATGCTCATGCATGCTGTTTTATGAAAATTGTAAAATACTGTATTGTATGCACTAATATAGTAAACCCGTGGTTTGTACTTTTTGTTGGTGCCTTCTGGTCAGTTTGAGTGTCAGGTGCACACATGAACCCATACTCAAACCCAGCAAATTCCCATCCAGGGAACACGTACACCCTTTAACTTTGTTCATCTGGAATAAATGCAGAAAAGTGAAGGGTAAAGAGGTGTGTGTAGGGGAGGAAGGAGTGGGTTTAAGCCTCAAATTTTTTTTCCCTAGATGGCCATTATCAGATTCCAGTGGAAAGGATACATATTTAAATAAATTTGTATTTGTTTTAATCATCACACTACAACCATGCTGCCATCCCCTATATTATTTCAACAAAACTCTAACCCAACATGTTTGGTACAAGTGACCTATTATTTAGTATAACAAACCATTTATATTGTGAATTGCCATAAAATACCATGTTGGCTCACAATACTGAAGCATAAGTCACACTACTTATCCAATCAGCACCCATATCCAGATATGTAGGTCTCTGTAACTCCCACATCAAGTGCTTATGTATGCTTAACACCCTGTAAGGTAAATTAAAGATGTCCATTCTGGGCAGTGCAGTTGTCCCTTTGTTTGGCACGAGAATTGCCACATTAGAGGATACCACAGTTTAGGGCTCCAGTCTGTTTCGTTGCAGTTGCTGGGAGATTATGGAGGCATTTGGTTTGTTGAAATGGTCATAATTTAACATAGCCAAGTGCAGGGGTTATATCCTCTTGCATACCAATTAAGTTTTTTTTTTTTTTTTTGAGTCTGTGGATCATAAAACTTATATAGTGTGTTATAGGTACACTGTTTTCCATTTATTACAAATTTATATTATTGTATTAGTTTCTTTTTGATTCCATTTATAATTAAATCTCCAAGTAATGTCTAAGGAAGCTTGCCAAATGGGAATTTTTAAAAGCATGTTTGAATACTCTCAATCAAGGATATGTTCTAAGGATTCATCCCTTCCCCCTGTTTGGCCCCTGGGCCCAGGAATTGGGAGTGGGTAGAGCAGTAGGAGGAAATATGGGAGGAAAGAGGGGAGGGGGTACATTTAGCACGCAAGGGATGTGTGTGTGTCAGGAAGATTTAATGAGTCAAATAACAGGGGTTCAGGATGCGATATCCAGGTCCCCTCTGTTAGGGAATGCGATTGTGTATACTTGTAGACATTAAAGTCTGTAGAGACTACAGCCCTAAAACCACTCAGAGCAGTCCTGCCTGTATTACATTTCAAAGCACTGTTGTATAGAAGTAAAGCAAATTTAGCACTAATCCTGTGTAATCACAAGAGCTAGGAGAGCAGGCTAAGAGGATGTAGGCTGCAGTGAATTGGGTTCTTAATATGCTGCATAGACCGAGTCACTTATATGATGAAAATGTTAGTTGTCCTATACAGTCACTGACAGTCCTAAATATTAGTATACCCCCTACCAAAAATTATGTTATCCCTGTGGTTGTAGGATGTTCTTTCTATTTTTAACTTTGTAGAAAAAAATTATAAATCACAGACATGCCACAAAACTATACATTTTCAAAATTCCAATCTTCTGGCAATAGGAAATAACAAAAAAGAAATAAATATAATTTTTGTGGTCAGTCATAATTGCTGTGGCAACTACTGAAAAGGGAAAAGCTGAAAGAAGAAGAGAAAAAACATGGAATCACTATGCAATTTGCAGCAGATTAAATTTGCTAATTATTTTTCAGTTTAAAAAAAAAGAGTGCTCACACTATGGAGAGCTGTAATAGAATGGGGATTGACATGAGTATTGGCTCAACATGAGAGGAAAGGATTAGAAAAATTCTCGAAGAATGTCACAAAGATGTTGGTTGTTCCCAGTCAGCTGTGTCTAAAGTCTGGACTAAGTACAAACAAAATGGGAATATTGTAAAAGGGAAGCATGCTGGTAGACCAAGGAAGACATTCTTACTACTCATCTTACCGGTTTTTACCAAAGGATGCCAAGGGGTCAACTCTTTTACTTGCAAAATTACTGGACTGTAAGGAGAAAATCTAGGAACTTTAATTAATTATTTTCTCAACGATAGAATAACTAGATTACAATTACGAACTTAGGTGCTATTTTGGAATTTTGTATAATTATTATTTATGTTTACTCAAATACAGACTGTATGTACATCATAAAATAGGTGTAGTTGTAGTGGTGTGGAGTATCTCACATGAGTTTAATATATGGTTGTACAGTATTATGATTTCATGGGTTCGGAACCATGTTACTCAACATTCTCTGACAGAATTAAAAGTATTGACTTTGTATTAATTATGTGAAATTTATAAACCATATTGTGCCTTTATGATCAACTCTTGTCAAGTCAAAGCCTATGTAATAACGAATGTTATCATTTCCAGGTGTGACCTGTGTTGTATCTCATTTCGGACACACAGAGGTTTGGTTCGTCACAATGCAGTCATCCATAAACAGCTGCCCACTGACCCCAGCGGACGTCCATTCATACAGAACAACCCCTCCATAGCCCTGGGCTTTAATGATCTTGCCTTCATTGACTTCTCCTGCCGTAAATTCCCCCACATTGCCCAGGTAATTATTGCCTGCATTTAAATCTTCTACTTTAGTTAGCTCAGATGAAATGCTTACATTTATTTTCCTAAAATGTATTTTGAAAATGTACGTGCTTTATAAGGACTTGATGTCAGTATATCACTTCCTGTCATTCAACAGCTTTGGTGTGAAACCAATTTGCGTCGTTGCACCAGCAGTCTTCATCGCTTTGTGTGCGAGACCTGTGATAAGGCCTTTCCATTGCGTTTGGCTTTAGATCTCCACAAGTCCACACACAAGACTTCAGAAAACATAGAAGAGACAGTTACTTCTCAACAGTGTAATGAAGTGCAACATAGTTCTGAGAAAAGCACCTTTATGGGTTCTCTAGGATTGCAACATGTATCTCAGGTCAAACATACACCCTCAGAAATAGATGTGTTGCATGCAGAGCTTGACAGTATCAAAGTCATCCATGTGGACCCCTCATCGACACCCAAGGTAGCTGAATTTTTTGGTGCAATTGGCCTGTCTCTGGTGGATCCATCTTCACTCCGTGGTCTATCCCAGAACGAGGCTCTTCAACTATTGTCTTTACAGCCGTTTCAGACAGGTTTCATTGTCCAACCTGATGGTGGCATAGCCATCAAGCCAGTTTGTGGTGAAACTGGAATGGAACTGGCTGACATACAGCAGATCCTCAAAGTGGCTTCTGCTGCACCAAATCAGATAGGCCTCCCACCTCTTTCTAAGGCACCATGCAGTGCAGTGCACTCAGGCTACAAGCAAATGCCTTCACTTAAGCCAAAGCCTCTCATTGCTCCCAGGACCAATATGACAGCTTCTACTCCTCCTCCTCTCTTAAGCACTCAGCAGGCATCATTAGGTTGCATAAGTCCTAGCCTACCACCACCTGCTGGCCATTCCCTGAAGGCTACCAAGGAACTGTCTCCATCTATATCCTCATCATCTTCTACTTGCAAACAGGCTTCCATAGAAAAAATGCAAATGGAAGCAGAATGCATGGGAGATGCTCATACACCCATTGAGAGAAATGAACAACAAATTAAGCATGTGGAAGACAAAATGAGGGAGACACCCGGAAAGAAGGGAGTAGGTCGTAAAGGCTCTTACCCTTGCCGCTACTGTGACCAAATATTCACATATTCTGGGGTACTTCAGGCACACATGCGCTATCATCTCGGCATTGTGCCCCACCAGTGCAATATTTGTGACTATGTAGCTCCAGACAAAGCCACTTTAATCCGGCACTTGCGCACCCACAGTGGTGAGCGGCCTTATGTCTGCCGGGTCTGTCATTACCCATTCACTGTTAAAGCAAATTGTGAACGGCACCTTCGCAAAAAGCACATGAAGAATACTCGTAAGGAGATTGAGAAAAATATAAAGTATGTTACCTCTTCCACTTCCACACCTGATGCATTGGACCAGGCAGGCTCATTTGACACCATTTGCCATTTATGTGGAGAAGATTTAAAGACCTTCCGAGCCCTCCAAATTCATATGTGTGTCCACAATGGCCACCAGCAAAAGCCGTTTGAGTGTAAACTTTGTGGAGCCGCCTTTTTGGCTAAGCGTAATTGTATCCACCACCTATTTAAACAACACCCTGAGGTCAAAGAGCAGGATATAGAAGAGCACGTAGCAGAGCTCCTTGCTACTCCCTCTCAGAACAGTCCTACTCCCTCTCCAATAAATGGAGTGTCACCAAGTGCTTCATACCAGCCCATTAAAGTAGAGGACCTAAGCTTCTATGGCACAGACCTGGACCAACCACTGGACTTCTCAAACAAAAACCGAGCGGGTAGCAACGCTGAAAAAAACACTGGTTCTCCTAAGATCAAAACGGAGGCTCTGACTTATGATAGTTCTATGGAACCTATTGATCTCTCTATTCGCAAGAATCCAGAAAAGAAGGTGAAAATAGATTTTGATGCCATGATACAAAGAGAAGTAAAAAAAGAACGACCCTCCGTTAACATAATGGACTATTCTTCTGGCCAAAGCGGGCAGACTGACATACTTCTTAAGAAGAAACCACAACAGGTTGGGTCCTACCACCTTCCCATAGCCTTAACCACTCTCAATTCAGCCAATGCAACAGGTCGTACTTTGCGACTAAAGCCCCTACTACCCAAACCCATTTCTGCTGGTGTGAAAGAGCTTCCACCATTGGCCTCCATAGCCCAGATCATCTCATCTGTCTCTGGTGCTCCTGACCTCTTAAAACGAGAAAACACTAACAGGATACCTGATTCTGATTCATCCTATAAGCAGGACAGCTCTCTCACATCAGCTGAGGACATTCCCCAAGAGGACTCCAAAAGGAGAAGCAATAAAAGGCCAGCCATGAATCAAGCTAAGGAGAAGCCAGTAGTTAATGCAACAGACACCAATATTGACCTTGAGTCGAGTGGGGAATTTGCCAGTGTAGAGAAGATGCTGGCGACCACTGATGCCAACAAGTTTAGTACCTACCTACAAACAAGTACAACGAATCTAGGAATAAAAGGAGAACAATCATGCAACAGTAACAAGAAAGAGGCTAAAGAAGACAAATCAACAAAGCAGGGATTGCAATCACAGCAGTCGAAAGGAAAGAAGAATGCATACTCAAACTCTGTGCAAAAGATGACTTGTCCATTCTGTCCCAGAGTCTTCCCCTGGGCCAGCTCACTTCAGCGCCATATGCTGACACACACAGGTAACGTGACTTTCTCTTACTTAACTATAATTACCTTTACAAATATTCATGCTTGTATTTTAATTGTATATTAAAAGGTAAATTTAAGCATATTTTTCTTAATTTGGTGCTTGGGTAGGTCAGAAGCCATACCCCTGTCCTAAATGTGAAGCCCTGTTTTCAACCAAGTCAAACTGTGAGCGCCATCTTTTGCGCAAGCATGGCATTACCAGTAGAATCCTCCGGCAAAATGGTGCCATTCCTAAAGCCAAGGAACCAGAGGACTGCTCACAGGAAAGTGCAGGTAATAAAAATTTAAAATGAAAAATACTACTTATAATTATAAAACAAAGTATTTTACTATGACCAGGTATTGCAAAAACTTTGCATACCATATTATGCCTAAATGCAGTGGATTTTAATTTTGTCTTGTAGAGAGCATGTCTGAGACAGAGTTCACTTGTGGTGAGGCCATGGAGCTCACAAACTCTGAAGCTGACAAGCTGACTGTGCCTGATAGTGAGAAACCCTCACCTGCCAAGCCAACAGAAGCAGCTGCAATAAAGACTCTTCTCCACCTGGGGGAGCAAGAACATCCGAATCAGCACAAATCACTGTCAGAAAAAAGTCCAGAGAATGAGAACAAAGAGACTAATAGCAGTGAAATGTCTGACTTAAACATTGCCACAAAACATTTGGACTTTTCTGAGGACGAACAACCAAAATCCTCACCTTCTATGGAATGCGGCAGACACGAACAAGTAACTCCACAGACTGAGACCAAGCTGACCTGCAAGATCTGCAGCAAGTGCTTCCGCTATGCTGCCACTCTTGCGCGACATGAAAAAGTTCACTTGTTAGAAAGCATAGCAGAAATATCGAATGCAGACTCCAAAGCAGATGACAAAGCTGAGAATCCTGAACTCAAAAGGGAAGAAGTGGATGAGGACAGCGAGAAAGCTGTGCTACAGGGATCAGCAGAGAGTGAAGATGCAGGCAGTGCCATGGACAGCGGCTCAGAGGAGGAGAAGGACGAGAGGAGTGATGAAGAGGGAACTGCATCTGAACCAAAACACAGTGAAGGGGAGACATCTGGGGGCAAAACTGACAAGAGAAAGAAGATCTGTGGTGTGTGTGGCAAACGCTTCTGGAGCCTTCAGGATCTGACGAGACATATGCGCTCTCATACAGGTAGAACTCCCTTTATGCGTAAACGGACACATAATTATATGTGCTGTTATCCCACTTATTAATTTCCCCTAAAATACACCTGTAGCACTTTTCAACTTATTTGGTGTTGCTTATAGTACAAATAACCAGTCAGCAAAGAACAGTAAAGTTCCATGCTCAGATTGCATTAGGATCAGTCAATGCCTGCCTTGAATCCAAGAAGCAAGAATGTTTTAGCATTGAGCTGGTAACTAATGCGGAAAAAACCCCAAATTCCAGATTTTGATATTCAGATGTGTGATAGAAAATGCCCTGAAAGAAGTCATTTAGCTTACCAGGACCATGTAGATTCAGTTCCTATGAGTGCTTCCTTTATTTTCACCAGGTGAACGACCGTACAAGTGTCAGACCTGTGAGCGAACATTTACCTTGAAGCACAGCTTGGTCCGACACCAACGTATACACCAGAAACCTCGGAGCACAGAAGAAGAGATGAGCAGAACAGGGGAGGAGGAAGGATTTAGTGGGCGCTCTGCCAGTGACGAGGAATCCACCTCCACAAACACCAATCCTTCTTCTGAGAACGAAGGTGAAACTGTGAAGAAACGAGTCTACGAGTCTGTAGAGCCAGAAGTACAGATGAAGAAAGCCCGTGTGATGGAGAAGACAAAGCGCATACCAGCTACAGATACATCCAAAGAATCTCCAGCACATGAGCTAGCCTCAAATTCACCCATGTGGACAGAGGTTGAGAAACCGGAAGGGTTTCTTCACGGTCTGCTGGAAATCCACACTAAACCTGAATTGGAGCTCATCCTTTCCACCAATGAGCCATCCCTGCTGGGCGTTGAGTAAATAACCGTTCTCCATTCTCAAGTTCTCTTTTGGCATACAACTGATTGCCTTACAATAAAAGTACTGTTGTAATATAAAACATTTTAAAAAGCAAAAAAAAAAAATAATTCCAAGTGCCTTGCTACTTTTTTGCGATATCTTTATCTAGTACCAGATGATCTAGTTGATTTTTAGAGTATTTTATAAAGATCTTTTTGAAACATGTTAAGCAATAAATTAACAGCTGAGAATGATTTGTATGCTTAAGTGACTGAGCAGAGAATATTCATTCATATGTGATCATGCCATGGCTCCTGAGACTACTACTACTACAAGGCTTATGAATGCGACCATAACTGGAATAGGTAAAACTGCTTACTCTTCAGTGCTGTTCATGGACATAAACGGCCTTAGTTTTCTTGAATAATCGAAACACCTGGGTAACAGAAATGATGCTGAACTGTTTTGTGGTGTATGTATTATGTAACAGAGGCCACAACTAGACTGGAAGAGGGGTCAGCAGGGAAAGATACATTATGGGTGACCTTCAGAGCAGTGTGCAACCCTTTAATATATGGGCAATATTTGCCTAGCATACCATGAATTTTTCCATTTCAGACATCCTGTTTTTACCTTCAGTTTTTGGAAGAAAGTGAAGGACAGAGTTTAAGGGTAGGGCAGTGTTTTTGATAGAAAGGGCTCATGAATAAGGATTCTAGTTGTAGTGTTGCCCACAAAAAACACAATAAGACCCACACAAACAGATCTGATGTCTCTCACAGATAATCAGATCCTGTTTCCAGGTTAAGTGTCTTCCAAAATCCCTCTACTTCAAGCCTTACTAGTGTTTTGTAGATGTATTGGACAAAAATCCATCATTCAGCGTGTTTCCAAAAAGAAAAAAAAACACTATTTTTTTTTAGATTTTCTTTCTCCTTACTTATGTACTTGAAAGTTGTCACCCTGCTGCCTACTGTCAGGATATGGCAGTAGTTCCAGGTCTATTATTATCCTGAGGTAGTCTCCTTTTAGGATATCAGGTCAATCATATTGTCACCAGTGGTGGGGGTATTTTCTTTAAAGGAATACTCCAGGGAATACTCCTTACCATGGCTGTAGTGTTTAAGCGATGTTTCCCAGTACAGTATTGAGAAAGTAAATGTGTTTACTCAGAACACTTGTAAGAAAACTGTTAGTAGTTGTTTGTTTACTTGGACATATGAGATAATATCTTGCAAAAAGCTGTGCTTTAGCTCTATATCATTTTACAACACTGAAGCAATACATTTAAAAACTTTCTGATTCCTTATACTTTCCATAAGGCTAATGGTATTCATATTTGTTTATGTGCACACCAATGCATTGGTAACACAACAACAAATTCCTTATCTCATCTGCCTTCTATGAAAGGACAAATTCTGAAGATTTTAATTTAGAGGAATTCTTGAACATTTTCTATAAAAGTGTGTGTCAGTTAAATATTTCATTACTGCACAAACAAATGCTCTTAGTGTTGCCTTGTGCTGCAAGTGATACTTGGGTAAACATGGTTTCTCTTATCAGTACAGGAAAATGTGTTCAAATGATTGTTCTTCGTCTATATGCAGAAGATGGACATTAGCCTACATAATGCTGGAGTATTCCTTTAATTTTACTTGCTCCCAATTGTGTGAACCTCAGATACTAAAAGAACCTCAAAAGCATATAAACTGTAGAAATGGCAGACTAATCCTTACCTGACTGGATGACTCCCATTTATCCCAGTCACTTCAGGTGTAAGAAGCAAACAACATTCATGTAAAATTAGTGGTGCATGAGCTATGAAACAGAGTATTAGTACATGATTTTTTTTATATAGCAGATGGACAGTTCTATATTGGATGGCATATTTTCTCATCACCATGGCCACTGGCACAAGGCTAGTGCTGGATGAACTTGAATGAAAATGCAATCTATTCTGTCTGTATATTGTATTCTTGGGACTCTGCTTTTCCCTAATGCCTTTCCTGGGTTGCTCTGTGAGTGTTTTATGGTTGTGTCTGCATGTGCTTAGGTGTGCGTTTATAGGGATTCCTGTTGATAATGCACACAGACTGTTTTAAATGTATTTATTGTAGCCCAGTATGGGTAAAGAAGTAAAATGGAGAAGCCATGTATTAACTATGCTGCAGAACTTGTTTCAGATTCAATATGTAGTAACCCAGAATTGAACTGGGTCTTTCCTAGCAATAATCACTATTGATCCAAAGGCTTTATGTAGATCTTTGTTTTATAGAGTATGTGGGCCCTTGTTTGCCATCATGATAGTTGGAGGAGATAGTACTTCTATTAGATATATATCAGCCACAACATTAAAAATCCCTCCTTGTTCCTACAATCATTGTTCATTTTATCAGCTCCACTAACCATATAGGTGCACTTTGCAGACTGTAGTCCACCAGTTGCTCTACATAACACCCTAATTTTCAGGACCACTACAGAGCAACAGGTGGTGGATCTTTCTCAGCTCTGCAGTGACACTAACGTGGTTGTGTTGGGCATGCTACGAATGAATAGGACACAGCAGTGCTGGTGTAGTTTTGAAAACACCTCAATGTCACTACTGCAATGAGAATAGTCCACCAATGAAAAATATCCACTCAAACGCTGATGGAGGATTTGATAATGACTAACACTAAATGCAACAACAGATGAACTACTTTTTGTGCTTCAACGTCGGCGAGATGGACCAACATGTGTTTCTCATAGACTGGACAGTGTGTGTGTGGTGTTTTACGAACTCCAGCAGCACCGCTGTGTTTAATCCATTTGTACCAGCTCTACACACATTAATATGCCAACACCACTTCACTCTAGCTGCAGTGCTGAGCGTGATCCATCAGCAAAGTATTAGCTGCCCTGTGGTGAAGCATGGGTAATAGTAGTTGTAGAAGTGGTTGAAAGGCGGCTAACAATGTATGTAGAATAACAGGCAGAATACAGTCTGTAATGGTATAACTATGTAATGCACCAACTATCACAAATGGAGAGTTGATAAAATGGACAATAAGGCTGAATATATCTAAAAAAAATTGAATATTATGAAAAAGTTCAGTATTTTTTGTTAGTCATTTCAGAAAGTGAAACCCATATATTATATAGATTCATTACACATAGAGTGAAACATTTCAAGCCTTTATTTCTTGAAATGTTGATGATTGTGGTTTACAGATAATGAAAATCCAAAATTCAGTGTTTCAGAAAATTATAATATTACATAAGATCAAGAGTCACTACACACAGATAAATCCTAGACATGGGCTATAAATGTCACATTCCTTGTGTCAAGCCACTCGTGAACCAGAGACAACATCAGAAGTCTTACCTGGGCTGTGGAGAAAAAGAACTGGATTGTTGCTCCGTCTTTCAAAGTTCTCTTTCAGATTAAAGTAAATTTTGCATGTCATTTGGAAATAAAGGTCCCAGATTATGGAGGAAGAGTGGAGAGGCACAGAATTTATGTTGCTTGAAGTCCAGTATGAGGGTTCTACAGTCAGTGATGATTTGGGGAGCCACATTACCTGCTGGTGTTGGTCCCCTGAGTTTTTTTGAAGTCCACAATCAACACAGCCAGGAAATATCATCACATCATCCTTCCTTCTGCTGATAAGCTTTATGGAGATGCTGATTTCATTTTCCAGCATGACTTGGTACCTGCCCACAGTGCCAAAGGTACCAAAAGCTGGTTCAATGACCATGGTGTTACTGTGCTTGATTGGCCAGCAAACTCACCTGATCTGAACCTCATAGAGAATATATGTTGTATTGTCAAGAGGAAGATGAGACACCAGACCAAACAGTGCAGATGACCTGAAGGCTGCTATCAAAGCAACCTGGGCTTCCATTAAACCTGAGCAGAGCCACAGACTGATCGACTCCATGCCACATTGATGCAGTAATTAATGCAGTAGGAGGAACAACCACGTATTAAGTGCATAGAAATGAACATACTTTTCAGAAGTCTGACATTTCTGTTTAAAATATGGTTTAAATATTCTAATTTTCTGTGGATTTTTATTATCCGTAAGCCACAATCATCAAAACTTCAATAAACAAAGGAATGAAATGTTTTACTCTATGTATAATGAATCTATATAATATGGGTTTCACTTTCTTAAATGAGTTTCAAAAAACTTTTGTGCTTTAACTATTGTACTTGTTTATGATATTCTAATTTTTTTAGATGTATGTGTACGCGTATGTTTGTGTGTGTGTGTGTGTATATATATATATATATATATATATATATCATCTAAAACTGTGAAAATTATTGTTATTCTGCTATGGATAAATCAATAGGGTAGTTTTGCATGTATGTTAACCTTTTGTTTTCTGTTGAATGGATTCTTTTTCTATTTCCCCTCCAACAGTCTTGCTCTCAGGGTTTTTACAAAATGCTTATTCAAAATGATCTTTATCCTGAGTTGCAAAAATATCCCCACCTCTTATTTTTTTAATAAGTTGGGCTGTCAATCACTACTCTTAGCGCTTGACTGTGAATTAAAATAAGTGGTGTGGATCTACTGAATCCCTGCCAACCACTTTTTCTCACACAAAATGCATTATTTTACATTTCCACACTCTTTGGTTCCTTCTTGTTCTTTCTCATGTATAATAAAAACAATTATATAAACTGGCCTCCTGGCACGATTTAAAGGGAGCTATGTGTCACTGCTATAGTTGCCAAGAGTCATTTTATTTGACTTGAATGGAACCAGAAACATTAATAGTATTTTGGTACACTACTCCTCCACATGGTTTCTTCAGATTCAGAATTGTAAAGCTGTCCTGTTTCAAACCTATTAAAGCAATAAAATTGTATTAATGCTAACTGAAATTATTTTGTATTTTCCCTTTAATACAAAACAGGTTAATTAGGTTTTCAATAGTATTCTATATGTTATGCATAACTTTTTTTTTTGAAGAAAAACAAAGTTTATAGATATTCCAAATATATACGAGCAGCCAGCTTTTACCTGTCTGCAGAGTAACCCTCATGAGTAGTGTCTTTCATAGCCATGAACACTTCATTAACTCCAGCGTTACTAACACTTGTTATACAAATAATTAAGGTTATGATTTAAAAAAAAAATTAAGATTAAAATGTTGTTTAAAATTAGAATACCGGTAGTGTAATAAGGCATATAAATTAAAAACATATAAATTAAAATGGTTTGCTTTTCACATGTTAATATTTAAAGTCATGTCACAAAGACACAACAGAAATATAATCAACGGTACAATAATAAAAGTATTGAGCTCAGTCTACAGCTGTCAAAGTGTGTGTTAATTTGTTAACAAATCGCATGTTGGCTGCTTGACCTTGTGAGACAACTTTTCAAAAGTGGTCCACTAATTGTTGCTCCCTAAATTTTACTTACGGAATACAGCGGTATTACCCTAAAATGAACAGGATATGTGAATGTATTAAACAGTTTCACAAACTGCTTTCTCCATTTTTGCTCATTACTGCACAACATCAGTGTTTTTCACAAAAATGTTAAATATCTATGCATGGCTGATCAACATACAGTGGTGCTTGGAAGTTTGTGAACCCTTTAGAATTTTCTATATTTCTGCATAAATATGACCTAAAACATCATCAGATTTTCAAACAAGTCCTAAAATAAGATAGAGAGAACGTTTGTGGAAGTGTATCATGGCACGAACAAAGATTTCTGATGACAACAGAAAAATAGTTGTTGATGTTCATCACATTGGAAAGCATTACAAAATTATCTTTAAATAGAGTTTGGACTCCACCAGTCCACAGTCAGACAGACTGTATACAAACAGAGGAAATTCAAGACCATTGTTACCCTTCTCAGGAGTGGTTGACCAACAAAGATCACTCCAAGAGCAAGGTGTGTAATAGTTGGCGAGGTTACAAAGGATCCCAGGGTAACTTCTAAGCAACTGAAGGCCCCTCTCACACGGGCTCCAAAAACAACATTGGTGCTTGTCTGCAGTTGAAGATCATGTAAATGTTTTGAGGATGGATGAGACCAAAATAGAACTTTTTGGTTCAAAAGAAAAGCATTGTGTTCGGAGAAAGGAAAACACTGCATTCCAGCATAAGAACCTTTTCCCATCTGTGAAACATGGTGGTGGTAGTGCCATGGTTTGGGCCTGTTTTGCTGCATCTGGGCCAGGATGCCTTGCCATCTGTGTTAGAATAATGAATTCTGAATTACACTACCGTTCAAAAGTTTGGGATCACTTGGCAATTTTCATGTTTTCCACGGAAACACACATGAAATTAGTCTGAATAGGAAATACAA
>JAVSBU010000001.1:6964185-6978453 GCA_033118015.1 Loricariichthys derbyi
GGGGCGGAGCTAAATTTGCATATTTTCCTGACCTTCCTAAATGCTACCCTTATATATGTACGGTTTATCTCCACATCAGTACTGATACATCTTTATATACCTTAATACCGCATTGACCGTCAGCTTTACCGAAAATGAACCGCTTTATCCGTTTCCCTTCCGGCCTGATTAATTACAGTAAAAACCATATAACCGTGTGTTTAAAAGGGTTGACCTTTTTTGCCTGGATTCCACCTCATGTAACTGAGATTTTTGCAGGTAAAGCCGGAAAAGGCTTATCTCTGTTAACTCGGCCACAACCGTTTATGTGTGAAAGTAGCATAATCTTGCAAACAGAACAGTATCTACTGTGTGATATTGTTGGGTTTCACTGTTTCCACTACATTTCAAATGGATTAAGGACAGGACATTGTACAAATAAACCAATAGCCTTCCAATGGCCTTCAGGATTGACAGCATACATGAGAGGCAGCAGTGTTCTTATTAGACAGCAATGACTTTCTTTTTGCAACCTGGCCACAGACACCATTGTAATTCAATGTTCTGCTGATACTGGAGTTATAAATATTAAGCGATGTGAGAGAGGCCTTTAGTTGCTTAGAAAACACCCTGTATTCCTTTGTCACCTTGTGTACTATTAAATGCCTTTCTCTGTGAGTGATCTTTGTTGGTCAATGACTCCTGAGGAAGGTAACAATAGTCTTGAATTTCCTGAATTGGTAAAAACTGGACTGTGGATTGGTGGAGTACAGTGACTTTAAAGATGTTTTTTACATTTTCAATCCTGGTGAGTATCATCAACTCTTTTTCTCAAAAACATCTCATTGTTAATGCCATAATACTGTTCCGCAAATGTATTTGTGGAAGATCAGACATTGATAGATCCCTGTTATTTAAATACCACAGTGTGCCCACCCAGAGCTGATTGTTCCATTAATTAAAACACATGATGCTCTTTCACGTTCAAATTTACTGATAATCCTAGCAGTTCACATACCTCACAGCGTTTTTCTAGAGAACAGTAATGATCAAAAGCATCATGAAAACCAAGGAACACACCATAGAGGTAGGTCAGGAATAAAGTTGTGGAGAAGTTCAAAGCAGGTTTAGGTCATAAAAAATATCACAAGCTTTGAACATCTCACAGAGCTCTGTTCAGTCCATCTTCTGAACCTACCAAGAATCTACCAAGACCACCATCCACCTAAACTGACAGCCCAAACAAGGAGAGCACTAATTAGAGAAGCAGCCAAGAGGCCTATGGTCACTCTGGAGGAGCTGCAGCAATCCACAGCTCAGGTGGGAGGATCTGTACACAGGACAACTGCTAGTCATGTATTCCACAAATCTGGCCTTTATGGAAGACTGGAAAGAAGACAGCAAGCCATAAAAAGTCCTGCTTGCAATTTGCCACAAACAATGTAGGGAACTCACCTATCATGTGGAAGAAGGTAATCTGGTCAAATGAGACCAAAGTTGAACTTTTGGGCTTAAATGCACACACTGCACCACATCATCCCCACCATGGAACATGGTGGTGGCAGCATCATGGTGTCGGGATGCTTTTCTTCAGCAGGGAGAGGGAAGATGATCAGAGTAGATGGGAAGACAGATGAAGCTAAATACAGGACAATCCTGGTTTCCTCAGGATTGTCCTGTATTTAGCTCCTGTTAGAGGCTGCAAAAGACTTGAGACTGGGGCAGAGGATCATCTTCCAGCAGGACGATAATTATGACCCTAAACATGAAGCCATATAACCATGACCCTAAACATAAAGCCAGAGCTACAATGGAATAGTTTAGATCAAAGCATAAAGTGTTACAATGGACCAGTCAAAGTCCAGACCTAAATCCCATTGAGAATTTGTGGCAATACTTGAAAATTGCTCTTGACAGACACTCTCCATCCAATCTGACTGAGCTTGAGCTATTTATTTAAATATTAATCATTTATTAAAAATTTTGAAAACCATCTATCATTTTCTTTTCACTTCACACATACTTGCTACTTCATGTTGGTCTATCACATAAAGTCCCAATAAAATACATTAAGGTTTGTGCGTGTAAGATGAAAAATCGTCCCATGAGCAACACAAGGTCGTAAGTGACATTTTTTACATTTTCAGAAAAGAGCCTTTGAAAGTCTGAAATTGCCTGAAAAATCATATGATACTAATTTTTCACAATTTTTCAGGATGTTTGCAGCGAAATTAATGTGCATGAAATGACACCCTGTTTCATTTAAAGAACAGAGATCTATCATAGTCTGATCTTCACAAAACATTTGTGGAGATGTATCATGGCACAGAAAAAGGAGATTTCTGAGGACCTCAAAAAAAGAATTGTTGATTCTCATCAGACTGGAAAATATTACATAATCATCTCCAAAGACATTGGACTCCACCAATCCACAGTCAGACAGATTATGTACAAATGGAGGAAATTCAAGACCATTGTTACCCTCCCCAAGAGTGGTGGACCAATAAAGATCACTCCAAGAGTAAGGCGTGTAATAGTTGGCGAGGTCATAAATGATCCCAGGGTAACTTCTAAGTAACTGAAGGCCTCTCTTACGCTGGCTAATGTTAATGTTCATGAAACCACCAACAGAACAACACTGCACAACAATGGGAGGGTTGCAAGGAGAAAGCCACTGCTCTCCAAAAAGAACGTTGCTGCTTGTCTACAGTTTACTAAAGATCACATGGACAAGCCAGAAGGTTATTGGAAGAAGGTTTTGCAGATGGATGAGTACAAAAGAGAACTTTCTGGTTTAAAAGAAAATCATGCTTGGGGAAAGGAAAACACTGCATTCCAGCATAAGAACCTTATCCCATGATCCCATGTGAAACACGGTGGTGGTTGTATCATGGTTTGATCCTGTTTTGTGGCATCTGGGCCAGGATAGCTTGCCATCATCGATGGAACAATAAATTATGAATTATATCAGAAAATTTTAAGAGAAAATGTCAGGACATCTGTCAATGAACTGAATCAAAAGAGAAGGTGTATCATGCAGCAAGACAACAACCCTAAGCACACAACTCATTCTACCAAAGAATGGTTAAAGACGAGTAAAGTTAATGTTTTGGAATGGTGAAGTCAAAGTCCTGACCTTAATCCAATCGAAATGTTGTGGAAGGACCTGAAGTGAGCAGTTAATGTGAGGAACCCCACAAACATCCCAGCTGAAGCTGTTCTGTACTGAGGAATGGGTTAAAATTACTCCAAGCCGGTGTGCAGGACTGAAAAGCAAAGGTTCACATACTTTTGCAACTTACTAATATGTAAGACTGTATGGCATCATTTTCCTCAATAAATAAATACCCAACTATAGTTTTCATCTTACTTGTTTAACTTTCTCTTTATCTACTTTCAGTACTTGATCTGATTGTTTTAGGTCATATTTATTCAGAAATATATATAAACACCACTGTATATGTTGTGGTCATCTTAGTTCAGTAGTTTGCAATTAACAAAATGATCCACAAGATGGCGCAATGTTCTTCATGTTAATGTTTTATGTTAATGTTTCCAGTATTTTTTACTCAGTATCTACAAAAATTGAGCATTGGGATGAATAAGCAGAGACAGTAAATAGTTTTAGTTGACACTGTCACAGTCAAAAATATTCAACCAGCCCCCCCCCCAAAAAATTTAAAGGATTTATTAATTTAAATTTGTTTTTCAAATATCAAGATTCTGCTTTGAATGACTTATTCATGTGTTGAGTGATACATAAAATCAGAAGAGAAAATGCATGATGTAGAATTTGCTTGTAACATATATTTTGTTAAGCTAGCCATGTCACAATTATTCAACCCCTATATAATATTGTTGTTTTTAAAGCTTTCTAGCACTTTTTATGGACTAAAGTGGAGTTGAAACATAATTGAGCCTTTGAGAACTCTATAATGATCCTTCATTTACTTCAGCTGTGATACATATATAAACCCCACTCATGAAGGAATTCAAGGTGAGTTGCAATCACAGGAAGCATAAAGGAGATTATTTCATCACACCTAAAGGACCTTGGGTTATAAAAAGGATTTTCAAAAATTATAACACCCAAAGAGACACCATTGGGAGCATTATAAGGAAGTTTAAATCTCATGAAACAGCTGCAAACCTACCTGGCCATGGAAGAAAGGCCAACATTTCATCAAGGGCCCTTTAGCAACTTAGTCAGGACAATTAAAAAAACCCTAATGGATGATTTGATGAAGGCTGGAACAAGTGCTTCAGTAGCACCTATAAGACGTGCACTGAATAAACGAGGACTTAATGGCTGGACTCCAAGATGCACTCCACTCTTAACCATAAGGAACATCAAAGGTCAACTAGAATATGCCAGGATGCATTTGGATAAAGCTACAGAGTTTTGGGAGACAGTTCTATCGACTGATGAAACCAAACTGGAAATGAGCTGTGAAAGGCCAGGCTTATGATCAGAATACCATCCCAACAGTCAAGCATGGAGGTGGGTAATTGATGACGTGGGGCTGTTTTCAGCAGGAACTGGCAATCTTGATTATCAACCTGGCATTATAGATTCTCAGAAATACCAGGGAATTTTGAAGAGGAATGGGATGCCATTTGTTGCCAAATTAAACCTTGGCAATCATTGGAACTTTCAGCAAGACAATGATCCTAAGCACACCTCCAAGTCAACAAAAGCTTGGTTGAGAAAAATATTCTGGAATGTCCTGGAGTGACCTTCTCAGTCACTAGATCTAAACCTTATTGAAAATCTTTGGTGGGATTTAAAGAAGGCAGTTACAGCACAGAAGCCATCAAACATCACTGAACTAGAGTCTTTTGCATATGAAGAATGAGCCAAGATTCCAATTGTGAGGTGTAAGAAGTGTGTTAGTACATACAGAAGATGTAGGAAGTTATAAAAGCTAAAGTATGCTCCACAAAATATTAAAGCAGGGGGTTGAATAATAGTGCTCATGTTCAAAAGAGTTCTTCTCACTTGAACTTCAAAGTTAAGTCAACTTCTGTTGTCAAAGTAACTCGCATATGTGTTTATCAAAACTTGTTGTTTAATGAGGTTTTTTTGTCATTTATTGTCATTATCTTTCATCCACATCTCTCTATAATGTCTTTGGAGTTGACGGAGTTGAATATTTCTGATTTCAACGGTAAATCTTGGGTACAAATGGTGAGTCGGTGAAGAAATGGATAACTCATTGATTAATAACAGACCTATCGAGGGATACTGAGACACTTATCGCATTAACCTCTATTAATAGCAGGATAATCTGAATGAGACATGTTCAATGTGAGTAATGCTTATATATTGGACAACCACCATTCAAAGTCTGAGAGGATGTCTACATGATGTGATGTACGTGATGACTCCCATGAACACAGTGACCTCACATATACGAATTAGGGATTGACTAACTTTCCGACAGACTCTCAAACAACCCCTTTGCTCAGACTTTGATGATGTCACAGACAGTAGGTTGTAATGCTTATTATCACAGATGTCTAACTTTAACCGAACAGGAAATGAGCATTCTAGAAACTCTCTAGTGATTTTACACACGGCGTGTTTGTGGTGGTTATAAGGATTTATGATTTAGTAAGTGAACAGTGATGACGGATTACAATTCACAGGAACTGGCCAATATATTGTGCATATTCACCATAATAGCCTAAACACAGTAATTAAAACGCAAGTTAAGATAAACTCTCTGGAGAATAAATAATTCTGTTGGCAGATATTAAACAATATGTATATGTAAGTGTTTAGTCATAGAGTTTCCAACCACAGGGCAGCTTATGATTCTGTCATGTGTGGTATTGCAGATGATTGTAGTGATGATTAAGTAAAAAATAATAAATAACTGTGTGCGACTAAACTGGTGGATTTGTGCAGCAGGCTGACTGACCTCACGACACAATGACTCTTGAGTAGGTAAGCACTCGTTAACAAATCATGTGTCATGTTTGCTGAGTTCAAGCCCTGGGAGAAAAAGTTGCTCTAATGGAAAAGAATATATGAGAGAATGAAGGAGAGAAGGCATTAGAGAAAGGGAGGAGAGAGAGGAGGGGCAGGAAGAAGTATAATTACAGTAAGACAGAAAGTGGAGTCCAAGTAGAGCACACACAGAGAAAGAGAGAGAGAGAGAGAGAGAGAGAGAGAGAGCCCAGCCCACTTGTACAAAACCATTCACCTCATGCATAGTGTGCAGTCCCAGAGCTCAAGCTGCTTCCCCAGGGCTCATTCACAAGACGCCTGCCTTTCCCATCCAAACTTTTCAAAGATCTAGAGTGAGCAAGAGAGAACGAGAGACACCCTTTAGAAGTCAGCTAACTGCCAGAACTATTAATCCTCTTCAATTATCACCTCTCTTTCAGCAACAAGGATTACAATTTTTCATCCTTTGCTTTATTCCTGTAGTTGAGTTTTTTTTTTCTCAACACATCCTCCAACAGCAAAAGAGACTGCACGGACATTTGATTAAAACAAACTTTTGCAAACGTTTAGCTTTATTTAAAATTTGCTACCAAGCTAGTTAGGAAGGCTTTACTCAGTTTGCATCATTCCTAAGGATGTCGTTCCTGCCTGCCACGAGTGTGACTCTGCTGTTCCTGGCTCACTGCTATTCCCTCAATGCCATGGCCACCTCAGGCACCCTGGCATCATCATCCTCTTCAACATCGGACTGCCCATCCTGCGCCTTGGCACGACTGCAGAGGAGTAGCATGGAGGTGGAGGGGGAGGCACACCAGGATGTGGTGGAGGCAGTCAAGAGACACATTCTCAGCATGCTGCACCTGCAAGAGCGACCCAACATCACACACCCAGTACCCCGCGCTGCCCTGCTCAATGCCATCCGCAAGGTGCACGTGGGCCGCGTGGGCAAGGATGGCAGTGTGATGATTGACGACGAGCCTCATGGACGCCTCGAGGCTGAGAATTCTGAACAGACCGAAATTATCACCTTTGCAGAAGCTGGTAAGTCCCATATTCAGAAAGAAATACTATATAAAATAATACAGTGGATGGAGAAATTGAAACAAATATACACTATACTGTTGGGAGGGGGTGAGGTATTTCCTTGAATAAAGTGCAAACACCACAGATTGAGTGAACAAATACACTTTGTTCAGATTAAAACAACTATAACAAGTAAATTAAATTTGCAAAACCAAACACATGGCTACTACTGTAAATATAAGAAATACCTTAACGTTTACCAGGATTAATCTGGCAGATTTGTATTTGACCAGCTGCTTTAGAGGACAGGGAGGACTTTTTGGGATTTTCTGGAACCTGGGAAGTAAATGTGTACAAAAACCTGTTGCCTCTAAGCTAGAGAGAATAAATATAACTATGGAGTGATATAACACATTTCTCTTCATTATTCTGTTTTGTTTAAGGCTTTATAGAAACCTGCTTCCTTAGATAATTGCTGATTATCAGGGAAACCCCACTGAGGTTTCCACCATAAACTCCTGTGTGAAGTGTCTCACAGAGCACTTACCTGGAGACTCACAGACTACCCTGGGTGCTGACTGCAGTGGGATTTGTGAGGGGAAAAAGTTTGGGCAGTTACAGCATCTGGGTCTTTTCTCAAAAAGAGCATTGTTAGGCTCCATGAGAGCTGTTCAAAGGTGCTGTCAAAATCATGTTGTGCAGAAACAGGGGCTCCTTTCTGAGTCACACTTAAAATGAGAGACTGTCACAGTGACTAGACAGTGATGTGCTGTTTTGCTCTGAAGATTTCCCATTTCAACATCATATCCTGCCAGCAGATGCTTTACAGCGTATTTTGTATAAAACCTCACCTGAATGAGAATGAATGAAAGCCAACCACATCTCTCTTTTCGCTCTCTATTCAAATTTAAACATCAGTTTTATGAAATGTGCTTCCTAGAGCTATGTGATATTTTAGGAGCTATGTAAGTTTTTGGTTAAAAATAACAGACATGCAGTTTAGAATGAAAATAGAAGTAAATAGGAGAAGCAATGGAAAAGTTAATGAGACACAGGAGGAAAGAGGGCAAACAACAAGTCACTTCTAAACAGACCTGAAGTTTGTTCATCTAAGCTGAGGGTTTACTTGAAGCTTTAAATGAGCCGAGACTCTGCAGGGATCCTTGAAACACTTAAGCACCACACCAAAGCTGGAACAATAGGGTATTTAAGAGACACATCCCTTAGGCATCCCACTTAACTGTTTCATAATACACTAATGCAACAGAGGAATTTGCTCTTCAAGCTCCGGAATTCTGCTCAACAGTAAATCTAAGGATGTGTATTTTCAGGTCATGTATATTTTCACTCGATATGGTCTGTATGCACTGTAGGCATTGAAGCCAGACAGGTTACATGCAGTTAAGGTTTCGAGCATTTGTGTGCTGAAGAAAGGAATGCATGTGTGAAGGTGAAAGATTCAGACAGAGAGCAAGCATCTCATCATGCTTCAAAGCAAATGTTCACTTCTTTACATGAAGGACAAACTGGCAGCAGCCAAATGACTTCTTTTTGATTAAGCAATTCTAAAGGATTGCAATCTGAGCAGTAGATATGATTTTAGGTTTATATTAAGCCATTCAAATATATAATATAACCTCAGCTTCAATCAGTGAGATGGGATTTGAAAAACTCATATTGTAAGACATAGTGATGAGGCTGGACCTCACATAAATGAAATATTACAGAAAGGTACACAAGCATATCTGATCACATTTGAACTTCATTATATTGCCATTCTCTCACTCAGTTGCTTGCCTTATTTCAAGTTGTAATGTCGCCAGCCTGAGATAGACTAGAGGTTATTTCCTGTCAGACCATCAGAATTACTCTCAGCACCTGCCACTTCTTAAAGGAAAAAAATATATAGAATAAAGCTCACCCATATCAGGTTATCTATATATTCTAAAAAAACAAACAAACAGAAAGAACATGCAAACAAACCTTACCTATATTATAGAAAACCATTTGGCATGGTAGTCCTCTTTGATAAATATTCTCAGTGTGTTATCTGATCACTGCATATCAGCTATTCTCAGATGTGACCACAAGGGGGTTTCCATGCAAAGACCATTGAAAGACCACCATTCACAAAAAATAGGAACATGCACTGAAAAAGCACTGCGCATGTGCATTTCTGTTCACAGCACACAATGTAAAACCCCCCTCAACAGTAAAACAGAGGTTTAAAGATGTCCCTTTATATTTGATATATAATATATTGTATACATGTTCCACAAAATGTATATAAACATTCCACTGTGAGATTTGTCATGAAATTTGTACTAAATCAATTTTCTGACAGTGTAAGTACAAAATGATTGGGAACACTTTTAATACTAACAGCCAAATAATGCTCAGGATAATAGTAGGAAACTGTTAATTCATTAAACTGCAGGTTGTTGCTGACAGCATCTTTCATCACAATGGTGCTTAAACTCACATTATAGAGATCTGTTTTTCTTAGTGCAACCTGAGGGTAAACTTTTATTCTGGGTTTTAACACTCCTTGCCAGAACCGTGGTAATTAAACATCCGTAAAATCAATTATGGTTTTCCTTACTTTTCTTGATTTTTGTCAGGGTCAAACCCCACAGTCATTTCTCATACATGCATATGCAAAAGCAGGGTAATATAATAATAAATTACTAATGTATATGATAAATCATTTCTGTATATGCTTTCTTAGATTATCACAGCTAATTTTAGTATTTGGTTTGTTCCAGTTATTTGCAGTTGCTTTCAGTTATACTACTCTTTTGTACAAAACTGTGAGTGTAATTTGGTGAGCATTTTCAATATAGTTTTATGATTGTTCTTGCCTTTTTCCATCAGCAGCTATGGTGGTTCAATCTATAAAGCCAACTGCTGGAAACAGCTGTTCCTAAGATTCTGGGCTCAAATCCTGGGTTGGGCTTTAAACGTTAATGTCAGGTGACTTGTTTACCATGGACTCAGTCTGAGGGGGTACAGCTGTTTGCACCCAGTGAATTCTGGGTCAGGCTCCAGAACTTTCCCTGTGACCCTGACCAGGATACTTGGAAAAGAGAAGGGCTGCTTTTCCAATTAAAAAACTTTTAATATCAAAATCATGATTTAAACACGCAAATGACTACAGATGCGTATTCATTTCTCATAAACAGTTGTTCTTTGTTTTTAAGTGTTAGCCACTAGGTTTCTAGTTTAATTTAAGGTTAAACATTACCTTGATTAGCCAGTATACACAAACAACGACTTTAAATATTTGAAACATGTACCTCTTTTTAAGGATTGTCAGAAGATTGCGTTCAAATGTTTAAAACAGTGCAATAAGAGTGTTTTTAATAACATGACTACCACAGTTCAGTTACCATATTGTGCCTGTTAGACAGTAGGAATGAATTCATTTGTAAGCACCACTGAGAACAGTGACATACGCCTAAGCTTTGCCAACATAAATAGTATATCTCAGGAATCCGATTTTCGCCTTGACGTTATCAATGTAGAGGTCCAATATCATACACCAAAGGTCAAAGAAACAAAATAAAATTCTCTGCAGTGATTGGTCAGATATCATTCTGAAAGTATGCAACACAATATTTATGTCATTCAAACATAGAGGGAAAGAGAAAAGTCTTTGGTTTACAAAAGCTTTTCTGCTCGTATGTGAATCTCATACCAGTGAACAAACTGTAGTCCAGTTAGTGGTTTCAAGTATGCACTGTATATGTGATAAAGATCCATAATAATTTTATTTCCATTTCTTAGGGAATGGTGAGTTTAAAATAAAGCTATGAGGCTTGGGAACTTGCAAGTGAAGCCGTGACTCTGTTAAGGGAAAAGAGCATTCTCAAGATTCCTTAATAATGCAAAGAGACTGTGTGTAAACCTTTTACCAGCCTATAATCTCAAATGCAGCAGTCTTAGATCACTGAAGTTGCACACAATATGTTACACAATCGTGCTTGCTACATCCATGAGATTTATGAAGCGAGTCATGAAACAATGACATGTCACTGATGCATTTTCTATTGTTCCCCTTTCCCTAAGATTGCTTTGTATTTCACATGACATATTAGACACTTAAAAATTCTGAATAACAGTAAGCATTACAAAAGCTTCCCTGTTAGTGCGTCACTCAAATGATCGAGTTGATTTCCCTGTAGTAAATCAAACATACACTGTTTTTCAATGAAAAGTATTGTGAGGAAGCTAGCAAAAGGATAGACTCTAACTATGCCACATAAGGATTTTATGACGAGGATTTTAGAGCATGGCTGCCATCCAAGATTTAGATTCCAGTTCCTTAAATAGAAATTTTGTAAGATTCTAGTGTACAGAAATAAATTCTTATCCATTGGGTTTAAATACAAGTCCTTGCCCAGTTGACAGTTGTGAAAGGCACAAAAATAGGACTGTTTATGACTGAAAACTGTTATATTGTTAGATGAATCACGTTTATGCTTCTTATGTGAATGCTAAACATCGTGTTCATAAAAGAAATCAGGAAACCTTCAATGAGGACTGCATGCAAGGTGTCGTTCAAGATGAAGAAGGTTCTGTAATGTTCTGGGGGTGTTTTAAGTATGCAGAAATTGGTCCTCTGTTTGAGGTGACAGTAAATTTGAACCCCTGGACAATGAGGTTTTGCCTTTTGGTCATTGAGGAGCATAACATTCCTATCTATATTCCAAGATGACAATTCTCGTGTGCACAGCACTGCAATAAATCTACTTTAAAATAATAATAATAAAAAAAAAACTTAAATAAGAAAAATAATACTTAATTTTACTTGTTCTGTTGGCAGATAATTTTTCTTATTTTAAGTAATAATTATCTTAAAACTAGAAAAAAACAAGTTAATTTAGCCTAAATCTAGGCAAGACATAATTTCTTATTTTAAGGCAAAAATTACTTGTTTTTTAACTGTTAAATCTTTTTGCTTAAAAATGAACATGACAGGCAAGATATTTTTATAGTTTTAAGATAATTATTACTTAAAATAAGCAAAATTATCTGCCAACAGAACAAGAAACATTTTCTTATTTTTTTAAAGTAGATTTTTTGCATCTTTTTTAAAGTAGATTTTTTGCAGTGAGGGATGTAAATATGATGACTATTCAGAAGTGAAGCCTCTTAAAATGCAAGGAATGGCATCCACAAAATCTGGTTGAACTATGCAATTTTATGATACAAGTGTGGCTGAACACTGATGTCGCCTAGTCTATGCCAAATTGAATTACAGCTGTTATCTGTGCAAATATAACTCGCTATTAGGTACATTTCAGTCACACATGACTAATATGTGAGTACCCAGTACTAAAACCAAAATCTCTGTTCTAACAAAAGAAATAGTTCTGATCTAATACAAGCCATTTTACAGCATTTAGTTCTTAGAAAGGTTTCAGTTTTATTAGTTAGTACCGTTTATTTTTTCAAAAATTGTGGCATGTCTGTACCATATATACAGGCAAATGTGTCATGCATATATTGATTAGTCTAAGACGAAACAAATTAAGGCCAAAAACAAAGCCATTTAAAGGTTATTCCCTCATCATTCCCTAATAACTGACAACAGATGATCAAACATGTGTGGTTTATAGCTTGCAGATACTGGCATGACAGATGAATAGTTTGTGTCTAAGACCCAGGAACGGAGCATTCATGGCCACAGGCTAGTCTTGAAGACGGATGCAATCATTAAGATTGCACAGATAGCACTGAATCACAGCTATGTACACTCTGGCTTTCCATCCAGTGACCTGAATGCAGTCAAAACCTATAAAAATTACTTTATTTTGCTTTCATCAGTGAAAGCTGATGGGTCATGGTATTTCTCAGTATTGTTCTCAAATAGGACTTTCATATAAAATGACTTCATGGGTTTGGAAAATTTCAAACTGGAATATCAGAGTGTGTTCCTCTTACAAACTCACAAAGAGAGCCAATTGGTTGACTTCCCATCTACTATGTGTTTTAGAGCAAGGGGTAAGTTAATAAATCAGCCATGTTGACAACAATTCATCCGCTTCCTTGTAAGGGGTACCAGGCAGAGTGAGTGTGAAGTGTCAAAGGTTATAGGTTGAAAGTTAAAAAAGAGTGTAGAAGGGTGGGAGTGATGGAATGTTTATTTGAGAGACAGAACGACCAACTAGATTCACATAATAATAGGTGTATGTAAGATACAGTATATTATTATAGCCTTATTTTTACAAACACTACCTGGCCAAAAAAAAAAAAAGATAAATAAAAAACCTCTAATATTTTTTTGGCCTTGATCACTTAGCTTTGATCACGGCACACATTCGCTGTGACATACTTTCCACAAGCTTCTGCAATGTCACAACATTTATTTCTGTCCAGAGTTGCATGAATTTCTCCCCCAAATCTTGTATTAATGATGGGAGATTTGGACCACTGTGCAAAGTCTTTTCCAGCACATCCCAAAGGTTCTCAGGTCTGGTCTGAACTCTGTGTTGGCTAATTCTTGTGTGAAAATGATGTCTCATGCTTCCTGAAACACTGTTTCACAATCTGAGCCTGATTAATCTTGGCCTGTGTCACCAGGGAAGAAAAAATCCATTGATGGAATAACCTGGTCATTCAGTATATTCAGGTATCAGCTGACCTCATTCTTGGGCACATAACATTGCTGAACCTAGAACTGACCAACTGTAACAACCACATATCATAGCACTGCCCCCCACAGGTGGTGACCTCTTTTCTGGCCAGGCAGTATATACATGCATGTTTATTTAGTCTCATATACATATAAATACACAATATCCCACAAAAGTGAGCCCACCCTTCACATTTCTGATCTACACAAAGATGACTTTAAGAAGATTCCTAACGCCTTGAAACTGAGCCACAGCATGGTGGCCAAGGTCATACATTGATTTACAGGCCTCGCCAGAGTTGAAGTTGAAGTCGAAGTTGAATCCACATGTTCAGTGTTGCATGAGTGCTGCAGAGGTTGTAGAAGTGAAAGGTCAGCCTGTCAGTGCTCAGACACACAGCATCGACTGTCTACATGGCCATCATTCCAGAAGGAAGGCTCTTCTGATGCTGATGAGGTAGAAAGCCCGCAAACAGTTTAACATGCAGTACATTAACTTGGATTACTGAAGCCATGTGCTTCGTCTTTGCTTGGCTCAGATAGTGTCCAGCATATGTGGTGGTGCCCTGGTGAGGAGTAACAAGAAAACTGTCTCTTGCCTACAGTCAAGCATGGTGGTGGTAGCATCATGGTCTGGGAGTGTTGGTGACACTGGGGAGTTGTATATATATATATA
>JAVSBU010000001.1:7138949-7149326 GCA_033118015.1 Loricariichthys derbyi
AAAGTTTCATTGATTGGAAAATAAGATTTTGCAATATAATATAGATAACATTGTAATAATTTACTGCACCATATGATACATAAAAATTGGCATAAGGTGCCTTTAGTGGTTAATTGATGGAAAGAATTTCTGAATGGATTATTGCCATGCGCAGAATTAACCCTATATGAGCCCGATGCCTGCACAATGCATACCAGTTTTCATTTACTACCCATGTTTATACTGTGATGTTGTGTGGATAAATTTGCATTTGCATAATATGGCATTTAGCAGATGTCTTTTTCCAAAGCAACTAATAAGTGATTCAAGCTTACAGTCTAAGCAATTGTAGGTTAAGGGTCTTGCTCAAGGACCCAACAGTGGCAGCTTAGAGTCCAATGCCTTACCCACCAGGCTACCACTGTCCCAGCAACTCGTTTCAAGGTCTCAAGTTCCCAAGCTTTGTGTTCTAATGTATCTATTCCAAAGTCTCAAGTTTTCAAGCTTCATGTTTCCAAGTGTTTAGTTCCACGGTTTCAAGTTCCAAGCTTTGGGTTTCAAGGTATCATGCCCCAAGATCTCCAAAGCTCCAATGTCTAATGTCTTTGGAAAATCCTGCAGTTGAAAATGCATGAGAACAATCTGAGATGAGAAAACAAGACTCAAAAACACTAGCAAGGAGATAACCCTGAATGGTAGCAATCTTTGTAGAAACACTGAGGAAAAGACACCAACGGTAATGATGCACAGAGAAGTTGAGGATGCAACAAGGAACTCTGCTGAACGTCATCACTGTATAGATGTTCACACAGGTTTTTCTCATCAGGTGTAATCAGAATCTACATCTGCGTGGTCTAAGATTGGCTTCTGTGTGATCCCCGTGTCGGCTCTGACCCCTAGTGGTCCAGAATCAGTAACTACGCCTCCTAACACGAGGTCATTTTTGATAGTTCACAGCTAGAATACTATTTAAGATCTTATTCTGTTTACATAAGACTCAACCTGGCTGTAACCATGGCATCAACATTCAACATCTTGATTTATATAAAGGTGTGAGGTCATATTAGGATGCAGATGCATGCGGACATACAAATAAACGTTTAAGCAAATGATGAACTGACAACAGACCAGAGCAAACGCAAACACATTAAAACATTACACAAAACACTCAAGGGCTAGGCAAGCTCAGTCAAACAGTAAAAAAGATCAGAACCATAAATAGCAACAAGGGTAGACAAAGGCAAAGTCGAGAAGAGGGGGGGGGAAAGGGGTCAATACCATTAAACATGCACAATAAGGGATAACAGCCAATAAGGCTTACAATAAAGAGGCAAAACTTTGCGAAGAGCGCTGGAAAACCAGGGCTTAAATAGCACAAGAGCCTCAGTACTCAGGTGAGGCTTGTCTGTTAATTAAGCCGACATCACGTGTGCTGCTGACCCCTCCCGGTGGTGTATGCTGGTAATTGCAGTTCCCAGAGACGAGCATGGGAGGCCTGGTGGGCAGTGTGACACTGCTGCATTTCCGATAATTGAGTAAATGAGTAGTAGTGCACTTGTCTAATGACCTTTTTATGTAACAGTTTATTCACAAACATTTTCAGTGGGCTCTCTGACTCACTTAATGTGCTAAAAGTAATCTCATAGTTCTTTAATAAAGCATCATCATTATGAGTTCCCTTGGTTAAGCTTTCTGTAAGAATGTATAACATCTACCAAATGAGCTACCAGAGCAGACTGTTTTTAGTAGTGAGGTTTAATCTTTTTATTTTTTTGTATTTGGTTTTGGGGCAAATAGGAGTACTATAATTTGACACATCAATTGGCTAGTTATAACAATTTTTGTTTTTGATTAATTAGCTTAATATCACACTGGAAAAAAAATAGACAATTCCAGCTTTACTATTAGTGCCATATTGTTATACACATGTAAGCTTCAGTATATAGACTCCCATGCGCACAGGGTCAGGGTCGATGATAATACTAGCCAAATAGGTATACTATTCCACCCAGACAGTTCCTGCCATAAATGGATTATTTCAGCCTCACTGGTCACATATTTGAGAGTTTTCTAGAGATTCATCTTACTATTAGTAATGTCAGGGAATTTTAGGCTTCCCGAATTAGATAATGATAAATCAGAGCATGGGCCTGGCCAGCACTGCTTACATCGTGCTGAAAAGTTCTGTCAGGCCTGATAAATCGGATTCCTGAAATAGTTTATAAAGTGCTGAATTGATGTGGTGGGGTCGGCAAAGGGGGCGAATTAATGTCATGAAATGGGCTTTGCTACCCGGGCGCTGATGAAAGCCAGGGGAAAGTCTTTCATATAAATCGTCTGTGTGGGTAGATGGAGTAAATGGGAAGGGGGGTGGTGGTGGGGGGGGGGCACAAGGAGAGATAATGGTTAGGTCATCCTGAGAGAGAGCAGGCGCAAGAGAAAAAAAGAGAGGGAGACTTCTCAGTGGTGACCATGAGCTGATCATTCATAATCGCAGTGCTGAGGCTGGCCTGTAAGGAAGAAAAATGAAAACTATTAAAGGGCCCTGTGTGCAATGTTGGCTTTGGTGTGTCAGCAATTATCCAGGAACCCATCTTCAGAAAAGAGGATGGGTCACTGGAAAAGACTAGGATATACATGATAACATAGGTAAATGGTTTAGCATGGCTATACATTATTGTATAACAATATGAAATGTAATAAAATACGCTAATATAAAATGTATATTTACATATAACTTATTATTTAACAAACATGTTTATATGGCTTATCATTATTGGTAAAAAAGCTGTCAATCAGTTACATATAGTATACTGTGGTGGCCTAGTGGTTAAGGTGTTGGACCAGAATGTCCAGGGTTCAAATCCCACCATTGACAAGCTGCCACTGTTGGGTCCTTAAGCATGACCCTTGACCCACAGTTGCTTGTAAGAATGTATAAACTAAGTTGCTCTGGATAAGGGCATCTGCTAAATGCCATAAATGTAAGTGTATACTACCGCTCAAGAGTTTAGGATCAGTTTAGGTCTTTTTTTTTTCCAAAGAAAACACATTTAATGCAATTTAAAACAATTCACAACAACAATTTTATCCATTTCACAATCAATTAAAATGAACCAGATGATTTTTAAAGAATGATCCACATTTTTGCAAAGCAGCCTATTATCAGTATCTATCAGTCCTTTTTGAAGTAGGCTACACATTCATCATTTCTTTTAACATCATTATTTCTAACTCTGACAATGTCAGCATGTTCTGTTCATTTTCTATATTTCCTATACAGACTAGTTTTGTGTGTTTCCATAGAAAACATGAAAATTGCCAAAGTGATCCCAAACTTTTGAGTGGTAGTGTACTGTAACAGGAAGAGAAATCAATATGTACATGTGTTAATTGAAGTGTGTTTAGAATGAAACAAGATTTGTTCAGTCTCTGAGGTACTGAGAGTGCACTCCTGAGTTTGGAATATTGACAATGTGGTTAAGGAGACATTTGTATAAGGGTAGGTAACAAGACCTTCTATTTAATTTAATACAGACAGTAACTGGAATCAAGTAAAAGTAAAGGATGTGGTAGATTCAGAAATGAAGAAAAAATCACAGCTACGAAATGCTTTATATACATTGATGTTTCATGAGAATTTTTAGAGAGGGGCCTGAATGTGAGTTACTAAAAATAAGTGATGTAATTACATCACGGATATATGCATTCTATATGTAAAATTAGACGGAGTGGACTAAATAGGACCGAATATGAATTGTGGACTTCTACCACAAATGTGGAAACACAATTCACTCCAGATAGCATTCTGATTCTCATAAAGGGACAACATTTCTTAACAGTAACATTATCAGTGGGTGTGTTTATACCAGGAATTATGAAGGGATTTTACTTCACTATGTGAGGCAATCGGAGTTATAGGATGTGTCTTAAATGGTCTCCTAACCAAAATTCCATACATTCTACTGGCCGTCTGCATTACATTTATTCTATAAGGAACAGCAATGTTGAGGATAATACATGATTTCCTTACACAGTTTTGCTCATTACTGAGTGACAGCAGATCTCATAAACACACTAAACATTCAGTGTAACTATGTGGTTTGACAACATGTCTGGCACACAAGATGGTTTCTAATAAAATTACACAATAAAATGAATATTTGGTTTTAAAATGTTAGCATTCGGATAATTATACTTTTGTTATTTTGTGTCCTGCACAATGAAACATTTGACACTTTGAGATTTGGCATGCTTCCTTTCACTTGTAAATAGATATATCTAAATAGAAAAAGCTGAATTAAGGAAATAATTATTTGTCATGAGCCACTATAAAGATTAAACAGAAACATCTAAACAGTAAAAGAACTTTAGCAATGCATTGTTATAACACTTATACTGTAAATATCTTTCTACGTGACATGACCATATGTTCCTTTAACTGCAGGCTGTGCATTTTATTGTCTGCCAGCAGAGGCCATGCCATTGATTAAAAGAGCTTGGAAGAAGTCTTCAAGTGAAGGCTTTGCTTCTGACAAGGTCCTGTAATGGGCCCTGCTGCTTCCTTTTGTGGAAGGAGACTTCTTTTCAGAGTCCGTAAGGGTGGCTGTGCTGTGTTTGCTGAGGCTTTATCACCATCTAGTGGCACAGCACTGTTGCACACCTAACTGGTAACAGCTGTTGTAGAGCTTAAAAAGAGGAAGTGAGAGGCGAGCTGGCATCAACTTGTGTCATGAGTAAGGATCACATGCAGCTGCCACACTGAGCTCGTGATTGAGTGTTTGTGTTCTGCAGCAGCGGAGTTAGATTTGTTACTATTAACACCTCTCTTTTTCTCTTTGCTAATCCCTTCTGCTGACACAAGGCACGTCCACATTGGTGTGCTCTTCCCACCCATTTTGCGGCGCCACACTCGCTATTAGGGTTATAGCAAAGTGAGCACACCAGCCTCCAAGCTTATGGCATACACAATGAGTTAGGGAGGGCAGAGCAGAGCCAGGAGGCTCGAGGTAAGATAGGATTTAGGCTGTTAGACTAGGGACAGTTTTATTCCTCTGCGCCATACGTCCCCCTCCAGCCCCATCCTGGGCCCCCGTGTGGTCGTTCAGTACCGTGACTGGGTGGAGCGAAACCACACTGCAGTGGCTTAAGTGATGCCCCCCAAATGGTCGGCGCCATCCGCACATAAAAGGTCTACACGGTGGAGCTACCAGCAAATGTGGTAACCCACAGGCTACTACCTCAGGGGCTGTCCCTACACCGCCTATCTTACCTCCCCCCTTCATCCCTACCTGGCCGATCGGCAGGGCCCGTCGATGGCCACCGGACTTGTCCTCGTCATCTAGTGCGTCCTAGCTTCTGCCGATCTGGGAGCTGGCTGGTAGGCATTTGATTTTGGTTTTCTTCCAGTTTTCTGCTATGAGTTAATAAATCTACTGCTATTCATGAAGCTGTCCTGTGTTTGGGTCCTTTCTTTTACAACACTCCCCCAACTCATGACAGGTACTTGTTCAGCATTCTGCAGATACAGCAGCACTATTTGCACAAGGATGCTTAGTGTACATTTCATTAATTATTTGAGGACTTATTAAGTTTGCATTGTTTTACTATTGAACATTTAAGTGTTAATAATGTTCTCAGCAATAGGTATATAGAGGTATATAGTGTCCATAATGGTGATTATAGCACTGTATGTACTTGATTAGGCCTGCGTTTACTCTTGAGGTTCATGTTATTATCCTGTGAACTGTTTTTGTTTATATTTATGATTTATGATTAATCAGTTTTGTATTGTTCTGAACTTACCTATCTTGTGGACCTATAATTAAGAGTCAATAAACCTCACTCATACATGGCTCTGTTGTTCATGGGAAAGGACCAAAATAGATCAGAATTGTATGTTTGAAAAACCAAACATTGTGTGCCAATGTCAGGATGTCCTCACTTGGCAGATCCTCTCTCCAAAGAAGACTAGTGTGGTTTCCTCCAACCAGCGTGACTTCTGGCTGACATCCAGCTCTATTTTTATATGGTGCTGTTCGTCTCTTTGTTGTTGGTTCTCATTGTCATTTTGCTGGTTGTCCGCACTTCATTCCACACTCTTTCCTAGATACTCAAGTCTGTTTTCTTCTCATCTCTCTCCGTCACTGGTTTGCTGTTTCCCATGTCCTATGTGTATGTGTGACAGAGTAAAAATAAAAAAATAAATAAATAAATAAATAAATAAATAAATAAATACATCTAGTTCAGGCAGTATGATAGTTAAAATGTGTACTTTACATAAAGGTTAAATTTATTTTGATAAAGGTTAACATGAAGGATTATGTTATTTTGTATATAAGCTTAAATAAGTTACAGATAGAATATGTTATGAATGGGGACAAAGAGAGTCGGAGGAGACGTCGATGCAGAACAATACCAGTATTTATTGATAATGGCACAGGCAGTAAGAGTGGACAGGTAGGAGCATTGAGGAGGTATACGGTAGTAACTGGTCCCAGCCAAGCGGGAGGAGGCCGGAAGAGGACACTGAGGGTGGATACGACTGTGGACCTGTCAAGCAGAGGCACAACAGCACAACCAACTGACCAGCACAAATGAAGAAATGAACAAAACAGAGGTTCAGATAGGTCAGGGAAAACTGGAGGTGAGCACAGGACCCAACCTGGAAGGAAAGGTTGGACTGGGAAGAGCGGAGAGGGAAGCGAGGAAACCGAGATGAGGACAGAGTGAGGAAGTAGGAGAGGTGAGCTGGCTAAGCGGGCCCGGGTGAGCGAGAGAGAGAGAGAGAGAGAGCAAAGAACTAGAGAGAAAGGCAGCGATAGCGAAAGGGAAAGAGAGAGGGCCGGGACACTGAGGGTTAGTACCTAAACAGAGCAGAGGTAAAGCTTTAGAGAATGTTAGTACGCTATATACACTATGATACAGAGGTAACATGAACCAGCGTGCAAGCGCGCCGGTAGGGTTACTGCCGCTGCCACTCAATACACCACAACCGGCCAACTCGACGTGCTGCAAAACAAAGGAAGCTCCTAAAACAGAGACGGGAAAAAGGAGAGGTGGCTACGCTAACAAAACGAGACAACAACCGGAGCACAGGATGATAACTGGACAGGAATCTCATACACGCACCCAAACACTCAGAAGCACAAACAAACAATAGCAAACACTCACCCAAGATGTGGAAGACAACGGTAATGAACACAACGAGAAGCTAAGGTAGCGAGATCAAGAAAACGCTCGGTATGTAGGCTGGCCAAACAATACTTCACGAAGCCAGCTTGAAAAGGAACGGTATAAATAGTAAAGGAACCAGGAAGTCATTACAGCCACACCCTGTGAGGAGAGAGTTGAGAGGTTAGAAGGAGGGGCTGGAGGAGCGAGTGAGAGTAGGGGGCATGGCCAGCTGGTTCCTAACAGAATACATGTCAGTAATACAATTTATGTATCTATTTTTGTTGTCACAAAGTGTTTGGAAAATTGTTAAAGAAACTGAATTTGTTTTTGTTTATATATATATAAAAAAGTGTGTTTTCTCCTCATTAGTTTCAACACAAAGTGAGGCAAAACAGTGGTAAAATTCCATTTTGAAAAATAATTTGACATCCGTTACTGTGGATTAGGGTGTGGGTGTGCCGGACAGAGATGTATAAAGTATTGGAGCGGAGTAGTTGAGTAGAAGTACAAGTATTAGATCAATGAAGTTACTTAAATAGAAGTACGAAAGTATTCAAAAAAATTTGTACTTAAGTATTGCAAGTGGAAGTATCTTAAAAATTACTACTTAAGTACTGAAAGTAAAAGTAGTAGTACAAGTACAAGTATAGTGTATATTAAAGACAAGACAACAAAAGTTTGATTATACAGTATTTTATTAAAACTTCTGAACGGCACAATACTATTAAAACAAGTGATTATGGGCACCTTACAATATTGAGCTCTTTGGAAACAGAAATCAAGCATCTGCTGTCTGTACATATTCCTTTCTTAAACTTATTCACTTCTTAATGTAAACAATAAAGCAATCTTTTTTTGCAGTTGGCATTTTTTTTTTACCTTAACTTGTTACGGCAAACTAAATCAAACATCTCAGAAGACCAGAAGCCGAGAAGCATCCTTCTCACAAAGCCAAAGGGCTCGTCTATCAATAGGTTAACTTAGAAGTGTCTCAACCAGCTATGGATAAAGTCAAGTCAGATTCATTGACAAGCCTTTCTTTTATCCACAGCAATGTTACAACAGTCAAGTAATTAAAAAAAACACTTATGAAGGACTTTGTGTACATATACATATATACATACATACATATATACACACATACCATTTGATTGTATGTGACCCACTATGGCAAAACCCGGCATAATGCACCAAAAATCAAAATTGAGATAATGACTGATTACATAGCTCCATAAAATACGCTTTAAATGGAGTTTATTTCATCAAAATATCTTGAAAAATAAGAATTCTACAGCTAGTTGAAGTTCAGGAGTCCTGCCAGACTTTCTGAAAGTTGATTTTGAGAAGAAGGCTCCTAAAGTTTTCTTGTAGTTCAAAGTCAAAACACCATAGCAAATTAATGCATTTAATGTTGTTCAATCCCTATGAAATTTGGCACTTAATTTGATACAGGTATAGCTTTAAGAAAAAAGTACTTTTCACGCTATCATACCCACAATGCACCACGCGGTGGCCTCTCAACCATTCAGCGCGCCCGTTTCTGCTGCTGTGTATGTTAGCCTCTGCGGCTAATGCTAATGCTTCATGCTACATGCTAAACACACTTCGGTTTGGATATGCTTAGTGAAATCTCATTTTATTGGAGGAAAATGATATAATTGGGGAGCACCTCATTGAAAAAGAGCAACAAGGATTATCGTGGACGTGTCTCCATTGAACTATGTGCACTGGAATATACCATGGTCCAGACCCGATGTGGAGTGGATTATTGGCTTGTGTTCAGGTATTTATGGCTTACTTACTAGACCAGATCATAAATAAATTATTTTTTGAGTGTTTAAGAATACATTTTTATTGTTTAAATGGATTTGATGGATAGATTATGGTATAAGCTTGCAATTTCCGTCAAAATCTCAAAATCGATCGGGGGGTGCATTTTTGGCACTTTCATACTTTAACATACTTTAAATGAAGAAAATGGGGGGACTAAGCATGCCCTTTCTTTACTGCTTAACGTATGAATTTGTCTGCTTCGTTAAAACTGGTGACAGTGCCATCTACTGCACTGGCATTGTTTGGGTTTGGCATGATTCACATCTTTATAATAGTAACGAGTAACGAGTCAGCGCATGAAAAATATATCGGAGTAGAAGTATTAATTTTTTTTGATAAATGTAGTGAAGTAAAAGTAGAAGTAGTCGAAAAAAAATACTCCAATAAAGTACAGATACTGCATTTTAGTACTTAAGTACAGTACTTAAGTAGTTCTACTTCGTTACTATACATCTCTGGTGCCAGAGATACCCAGAATGCAGCGCTTTGGCAAGTAACCCAAATTATCTTGTTACATATCTTGTTTTATGTGTTATAATGTTTTATTATGCATTTAATGTTCTGGTGCGTTGTTTATAGTTTATAGTTATAGTCTTAGCTAAAGTAAATGTTAGTCTAATGATGCATGTGTGTTACCATCATAGTGTTATGTAAAGGTGTTGTCACAGTGCCATTTGCAATGAAGCTGTGAATAAACATGTGGATTTTCTGCAGTCCTCCGTAATGGAATCTACTCCGGACGAGTCAAAACAAGTTCGGATGAGTTGCGTTTGAATTGCGCATGCGTTGCGAACAAAGCGGGAGTTTTGCGCACATCCCATGAGTGAGTTGCGGACTGTATAAGCTGCCTGTTCCAGACACTCAATGTTCAGTCTTTTTGAATGCTGTCGCAGTGCCAAAATGTGCCTGTGTGAATGCAAAAAACTGGATATTCGCAATAGGTTTGGTGTTAGATAGACAGATATTTATTGTCCCCCAAAGGGAAATTTGTTTTCACAGACTGTCATATCGCACACACACATGGGTAACACAAAGACATTTTACACGAATACACAGGAACAAACAAAAAAGTTCAGCTTGGTAACTTATTTAGAATGGCAACTGCAGATGGTACAAAGCTCCTTTTGAAACGAGCCCTCCTCCATGTTGGGGTTCTGTACCTACGCTCTGATGGCAAAAGTGTAAAATGACTGTGAAGAGGGTGCTCTGAGTCCACTATTATAGTTTTGGCCAGGCGAGTTATTGCCCTATCATTGAGTCCCGAAATGTTGGGTATTGGGTAATGCACTATTTTTGAAGCTAAGTTTGTAGCTAACCTTATTCAATCTATTTTTATTAGTGACTGACAGCATGGTGTAAAAACTGGTGGAACAATATAACAAAATGGGC
>JAVSBU010000001.1:7153911-7169940 GCA_033118015.1 Loricariichthys derbyi
ACTTATTTATTTTTTTTTCCCTCTAAGGACATTCAAATCAGCATGTCACCAGTAAGATTTCTCTTAGGTCTTTTCTCCACCCACTTTAGGGGTATTTTCAAACCACCTGTCACGCTGTGTACCAATCCTTCCTCATTCGCTTCTAACTATGAATCCCGGCATACACCAGGTGACCGTGTGATTTCGAGTAGCATGTCAGCTGAATGGACCCGATCATGCTTACCTGAGTTCTAATTAGCCAGGCTATTTAAGCTCTGTGCACACAAGGCTTCACTGTGAAATATTGTTCCGATTTCCATGCCCCTACCCAGCATTTCATTTTGCGATTGCTTTACTGGTTATTGACTTCTTGTTTTCGGTACCTCGACTTCGATTTTTGCCTTGCCCTTGTCTGCCTGATTGTTATTGTTCTCGTTTTGACCTTACGCTTGCTACTCGACTCTGTCTCTGGATTTGCCCTATTGCTCTTTGTCTTCATTAACAGCGGTCGAAATTAGGGTCGGTTGCCCGCGGCAAGTTGAAAACCGAACGGGCAAGCCAAAATGTTGGGGAGTTTGCCCAGTCGGCAAGTGCCTTTTCAAAAGCAGACTTCATGACAAAACAATCGGACAAATGCAGGTTTTCTTGGAATCTGCATCAACACTTAGCTGTCTTTTTAAAAAGAAAAGGTCTTTATATGACATATTCTTGTTTCTCTTCATTTCATCCCATTCAAACCTAAGAGCTATCCCATTTAGCCCCGCCCCTGTCACAGTGCAAAACGTTTCCCGTTAATCATGTTAATGTATGTCCCAGAACTGCAGCTCCACTCTCCACAGCATATTTAATAATTATTTAATGTCAAGAGTTTCCGTTTGCCTGCGCTGTCATTCAAGTTGAATGATCGTTGATAAAGACGATAGAGATGCGAGCCACGTGATATTCAGGTCGGTGTGTTAAAGAACGTTTTCCTCATCCCAAGACTACATAATATGTTAAAATGTGCAAAACTTTGGGCGGGAGAAAAGTTATAAGGCTGGAAAAATTGAAGATTGCATTGATTTTAAGCGGGATGGGTTACCAGTTGCGGTTTTCATGCCAGTCACCCATCCAAGTAGTGACCACGCTCAGCGTGGCTTAACTTTAGAATCCTTTTTTCATTGTTGTTGGTTACATTACCAAAGGGTGTGGTAAGACCGGAAAGAAGCGGTTTTGCATGGCAATGGGTAAAACGTAGAATAAACAAAACTAAGTAATATTGTCAGGCGTAAAACCCACTCCTTGTGCCATAAGAGCTTGTGAGTGGGAGCGATATATACGTAGCGTTTGTATGAATGTGCAGGTAATTTGGAGTTTCATGGGTGAGCACACCTAAAGTCTCATACATGATACAGTAGTACCCCTTAAACAGACCACGTTCCTCTTAGTTATTTCTGTGACTGGAGATGTTATTTATTAATATGGGAAATGGGTATTTATAAGGTTATTTGAGTCTGTGTGTGCAAATACTTGACTGTCTAACAGTGATTTTTGTATGTGTTTTGTGTAGGTTGTGTATGAATGGACAGATAATTGCCGCTTTTCCCCTGGAGTTTTGTATTATCTTGAGTTATACTTGTCTCTTTTCTTTTTGTTTCGTATAATTACAGTTGGGGAACTAGTGCTATAGCTAGTGTAGGCCCCATGATAGGCTAGCTAGGCCCTAAGTGTGGTGTTTCATTGGTTGCTGTATATGCCTTTATTATTTGTTACCAGTTGCTGTGTATGTCTTTATTATTGAGTGTTTCACTGGCACGGTTGAGAGTGGTAATGAGTGTCATTGGGTACTGGCCTACCTGTGGCATACTTCTGGAGATGTTGTAACCATCTGGGCCTAGTCCCCAAAAATATTAAGTGTTTTATTGTTGTCTTGTACAATAAATAAATTTTGTATTTTGCTTAATTCAGCCTCAGTCTAATCTTTAATGATTTATGTGGCAAGAAACTGACAGACCCCATGAATGGAAGGCTTGTCACTGTTATTGAAAAGAAGGGTGGCTATATCGGTCACTGATTTTTTGATTTTATGTTAATATAATTTATGTTTATAATTCTCACTTGAACAGATGAAAATTAAAAAAGTGAGTGTCATATCTGGCACCAACTCCTCGGAGCTCGCTCCTGCAAACTCCAAGTCCCATCAGGCAACAGCTGCACATCACCCCGAGTGACGTATTAGTGCACCAGAGAAGATCCGGGTCTCCGGAGTTCTGATCTGGAGGGCTATTGAAACGCCGCTTTCTCTCAGCTTCCTCGCGAAGTATTGCGCCGGTCTCTCTGTGCCTCTACCAAGCATTTTCCATGTGAGTACTATTGGTTCTGATCTCTGCTTGTTTTCTCATTGCTGATTCCTGCCTAGCCCTTCTGCCATTGTTTGCTCTGATCTGGTTTAGACCCTGGTTAGTATCTTGATGCTGAGGTAGCATAGCCCCTTTATTTGTTTGTATCTGTTATCTGTTTATGCTTCTTTGTGGTTGGTCTTTGTTTTATTCCCAGTCCGTCGGTATGTCCAATAAATCTTTATTTTTGTACGTCTGCGTTTGTCTGTGCCACTTTACACAATGTCACACTTTACACAATGTCACAGAATACTTTGCCTCCACAACAGATGGTGGATGTAGGGGCATGTCACCAGGCTTTACAGGCTTTAGAAGCACATGGACAGCTGGTAGGCCAACACCATCAGGCCTTATCCCAGTTTTCACAGTATGTGGAAGGGATAGAGCAATACCAGGCTGCTCAACAACAGCAGTTGTCCCAATTAGTGAGCAGTGTGCAAGAGTTTGCTCGTAACCTCCGCTCGCTCACCATTCCGTCCAGCGCTAAGGAGGTAGCCCCCTGCACTGAGACAGGCACAGCAGCATTTTTTCCTGTGAGGAAACCAGAAAAGTTGACGGGCATTGGGATCATTGCACTAGTTTTCTTTTGCAATACGATCTATATTTCGATAAATCCCCAATTAGCTCAGACCAGGCTAAGATCGCATTCTTTGTGTCCCCTCTTATGGACAGTGCCCTTCATTTGGCCACTGCCACCTGGGACAGTGTCAAGGCAGTGACATATGAAAAGTTTGTGACCCAGTTTAAACTCGTGTTTCACCATCCCTGTGAAGGCAGGAGTGCGGCCGAATGCCTGTCTCAGTTACGCCAGGGGACTCAACCCGTGTCCTCCTATGCTCTCACGTTTTGCACTCTGGCGGCAGAAAGTGGTTGGAATGAACCCGCACTATTAGTAGCATTCAGGAATGGACTGCGCCCTGAGATTATCTCCGAGCTGGCTTGCAGAGATGATAACTTGACCCTAGACCAACTCATCGAGGTATCCATCCGTATCGACCACCTCATCTGACACTGCTAGAGGGACAACCCCACGTGCCAGGAACTTCCGAGGTCCATGCCTCCACGCGAGTCTCCACCCAAACCGATGCAGTGTGACGCAGCGCGGTTACGCCTGGAGATGCGACGCAGTGAGGGAAGGTGCTTCTACCGCGGTGATCCTGCGGTGAGTCTGAGAGTCCGGTCCGTCCTAATACCCGTTCTGCACTGACCCCTGGAAAGAGCGTGAAGTATACTTCATGCGCTAATGCGGTGAGTCTTCCCACTCAGGGGTTGGTCTCTAACTCGTTTGTGATTCCGGTATGGATCTACTGTTCCTCTGTGTTCTGCTCTATTTAAGGACTCATCGATTCGGGAGCAAAGGGCAACATCATCCAGCAGACGGTTGTACAACAGCTTGGGATACCAACGGAGACACTACGACCAGGATTAGAGATATCAGCGGTCAATGGAGGTCCAGTTGCCCAGGGAAAGTGACAAAGATCACAATGTCCATCCAGCTTGATACCAGCGCCTGCCATTCCAAACACATACGTCTTTTCGTGCTCACCAATGCTGCATTCCCCATCATCCTCGGCCTTCCCTTACATATATTGGGGAGACCAGGAGATTGTAGCCTGGTCCGAGAAGTGTCACAGGGAATGTATCCAGCAACTGGTCATGCATATCAATGCTATGCCGGTAGAAAGCCCTACCACCGGCTACGAGGTAGCCATTCCCCCTGAATATCATGACCTTCGGGAGGTGTTCTCCAAAAAGAGATCCACCAAACTACCTCCACATCACGCATATGATTGCGCCATAGAGCTCCTAGAGGGAGCCACTCTGACTAAGGTTAGAGTTTACCCGTTAACTCAAGAAGAGGAGAAGGCCATGAACGAATACATTGAGGAAGCCCTTAAAGAGGTGTTCACCAGACCCTCTACCTCACCCATGGCCTCAGGATTCTTTTTTGTAAAGAAGAAAGAAGACATCTTCGCCCCTGCATCGACTACAGAGGGATAAATGAGGTATCGAAAAGATACCCGTATCCTTTACCCCTGGTTCCAGCATCGAACGACTTAGATGAGCCAAATATTTAACTAAATTAGACCCCAGAAGTGCATATAACCTCACTCGTATGAAGGAAGGAGACGCGTGGAAAACTGCCTTCATCACGAACCGAGGCCAGTATGAATACCTAGTGATGCCTTTTGGCCTTTCAGAAGCCCCCTCGCTATTTCAGGCATTTATTAATGACGTGCTCAGGGAGATGTTAGGAAAATTCGTAATCACCTAGACTGATAACATTTTGGTCTACTCCCCTGATCTACCCACCCATATTCGGCAGGTTAGGGCTGTTTTGGCTCAATTGCTAGAAATCCAGCTGTTTATAAAAGAAGAGAAGTGTGAATTCCACCTTCAAGCTGTGTCATTTTTGGGGTACTACATCAGCACGGGGGGCATCATCATGGACAACAGGAAGGTGAAGGCAGTCACCAATTGGCCTGTACCTGGTACCGTCAAAGAGCTACAGAAATTTTTAGGGTTTGCCAACTTTTACTGCAGATTCAATCGTAATTACAGTATGGTGGCATCCCCTCTCACAGCCTTATTACAGGGTAATCCACAGAAACTGCAGTGGTCTGACTGGGCTGACACAATATTCAAAAACCTAAAAAGAGCTTTCACGACTGCACCTATCCTTAAACACCTGGACCCTGATAAACCCTTTGTTGTTGAGGTAGACGCATCAGAAATTGGGGTAGGTGCTGTACTGTCCCAATGACAGGGCAACCCCAGGAAGTTTTATCCTATCGCCTTTTTTTCCCGCAAGATGTTGCCAGCCGAATGCAATTACGGTATCGGGGACAGAGAACTGTTGGGCATTAAACTAGCCTTAGATGAATGGCACCACTGGCTAGAGGGTTCAAACATCCATTCACAGTGCTCACCAACCACAAGAACTTAGAATACTTAAAAAGGGCCAAGAGGCAAACCCTCAGCAGGCACTTTGGTCTTTATTCTTTGCCAGATTTGATTTTAGTATTGCCTGTAGAGCCGGATCCAAGAATATAAAGGCTGACATCCTTTCTCGAAAGGTAACCTGAAGGTGAGAGTCAAAACACTTCAGGAGAACCAGAAAATATGCTACTGTTATCAGTAAACATCAACGACATCCAGTGGGAGCTAGACGAGGGCGTAGGGCAGACCCTATGGGAGCAGCAACCACCCAAGCATTGTGCCACTGACAAGGTGTATGTGCACCCCACACATCATTCAGCACTCATAACATGAGCGCATTCCTCCATTTCCTCTGGCCACCCAGGAGAGACCAGGACTCAACAACTCATTAGGCAGAGGTACTGGTGGGAGACGATGTGCAAGGACATCCATGAGTTTGTAGCATCATGCTCAGTCTGCGCCCAAAGTAAAACACCCAAGACACTGCTGGCAGGGAAACTTTTACCTTTGCCGGTTCCTGCACGTCCGTGGTCACATATAGCAGTAGATTTTATTACCGAACTACCCATATCAGATGGGTATAGAACTATCATCACGCTAGTGGATCACTATTCCAAGGCCGTGAAATTCATTCCATTTAAAGGAACACCCATGGCATGGGAAACCGTTGAAACATTATTTTTACATGTGTTCCACAATTTTGGCATTCCAGAGGATATCTTGTCGGACAGGGGTCGCCAGTTTACCTCTAGGGTTTGGTCCGTGTTCTTTGAACACCTTGGGGTGACTGTGAGCCTTACTTCAGGGTACCATCCACAGTCCAATGGCCAATGCGAGAGGGCCAACCAGGAAGTAGGTAAGTTCCTGAGAATATTTTGCCAGAATAACCAGACTGATGGGTCAAAATACTTGCTATGGGCTGAAATAGCACAGAATTCTATGCATAATGCTTCTACTGGCATAACACCTTTTCAGTGTATTTTAGGCTTCCAGCCGCCTCTCGCACCTTGGACTGTGGTGGTCACCAACGTCCCTTCAGTCAGAACAGGAGTGAGCAGGTATGGGAGGAAACACACCAAAATATAGTGAAGGCCATTAAAAGGCAAAAGGCATTGGCAGATCGACACAGAGTGGACACCCCCTCCTATCAGCCAGGAGAGAGGGTCTGGCTGTTTACCCGGGACTTCAGGTTTGGGGAGGGCAAACGCAAGGTAAGTGCTAAAAAAATCAATAAAGTGTCTTATAAGCTTAACCTTATAAGCTTAACCTCCCTGCTCAAATGCCTTTGAAATGGCTCATAGAAACCCTCAAATAATGAGGGAGGGCCATCAAAATTTTTGGTGTTTCATTTTAAGTAAAGAAAGTGAGGTTTAGTTTTAGTTTACGTGTCTACAGTGCCTGTGCAACCCCCCCCCCCACCACCACCACCACCACCACCACCACCTTTCACCCTTGTTAGAGGGGTTTTCATGCATTTATTTCCCCTTTGGAAAAATAAAACAAATAAGCCTTCAGGCCAGTGTACACTGAACATGCAGCATCTGATGCAACACAAAGCTTTTCTTGATTTTCTGAGATAGCATAACTATACATTCACCTTGGGAATGTAGGGACATACCGTTGGAAAAATAAAACAAACAAACCTTCAGGCTCTGGTATACACTAAACATGCAGTATCTGCGCAAACAAAATAACAGAATTACACTACGAAATATGGGCTAATAACATGCATTCATCATTCACACAGCACTAACTAGCAGGCTAGACAGAGCAGAATGTTCAGAGGGATGGAGTAACTGCTGATTACCGAAAGAAAACAGTTAATGAACATTCGTGATCTTATCACACATGGACATAGATAAACATAGGTATTGCAGCCATACAAAAGAGGTCAGGCTAGTTATATATTTGATACATGTTAAACTAAACTGTATCTTCTATGCACACTAAACTAAACTTTTCACAGAATGAAGGAAATCCTGTTAGCGAAATTTACAATTAACCACATTAAGGTCAGTCTGCATAAACTTGTGACAGAACCAAAAACAATAATAAACTTTGTCTGTGACACAATTTTTACTCAAACTCTCACTATGCATGTAGAATAACATCTCACCTGTAATGTTTTGAAATTACAAACTTTAATCATGGTTTTACTATAAAGAACCTGAAATATAATGTGTAGTGCTTTATACAGTGAACCTACCCGATGCAACACAAAGCTTTTTTTCTGATCGGATATGGTAAGCCCTCAGGAATAGCCCAGCAGACCTGCAGTACATCTTACCTTCTACGGAGTCTCACAATACAGAATTAGGCTGCTCAATTAATGGCGAAAATCATATATAATCATTATCGTACATTTTCAACTCTGGGAAGTTTGATTAGAGCATTCAGGTCCATTTTTTAACTTTGTAGAGGAGTGTTTTAAATCTGATGTGGTTAGCTATATGGATGAGAACATGGTGTCTCTCTGTAGCTAGCTACATGGCAAATCCATCTATGCACCCCCTTGGCCTCTAGTGGCCAAAAGGCAGCATGTTACAGAACCATATTTGTGGCTAATTCGTTATGGTTATATAGAATTGGGACAGTAGACCCTGTGAAAAAGCCAACACTTTACTGAATGCTGTGTTTGTGTCATTGGATAAAATACTTATTACCAGTTTGCACTGCATGCATTTTTCACCAGCTGCACTGGTAGCTTGATGGTGTGAGACAGTTGCTGGACCAGCAATTCCTAAAGAGCTGAGTTAGAATTCCATGAGATTCCCAGGTTACGTCATGCTCCCAGATTGTACCTGTGTGCCTGAGCCCACTGAAATCTCAAGCCTCTGCCTGTTCGGACCTGTTCTGAAATCTGTTCAAACCACTCCCTGTAACTCTGATTTTCCTCAAACTATTCAACTGATTTAGCCTGTATAAACAGCACTGACTGCTTCCGCTATGTGGTCAACATAGTAATGTTGATCAGAACATGAGAAAAATATTTGAAACTGTCTGAAACATGTCAGTGGTTTGAGGGAAGAGATAATGCCTGTACAAAATATACCATTACAAAATATACAATTTCCTATGACAAGTATTCCTACCACAAGAGATCACAGTTCATATTTATCAGAGCAGTTCTGATATAAGATTAACTCAATGTCAGGTAAATTCTTGGTTACATTATGAAGCAAAGCCAGATCTCAGGTCAGCATTCACACTGAGGAAAAAATATAAGGCCATGAAAAGGATAAAAAATGAAAGGCTTAATGATTAATATGAAAACCTAATCATAATCTGTAATGAACCTTTTATTTCATGGAGAGGGCTGCAAATAAGTGTGACTCCTCACAGAAATCCATCATAAGGCCCGGTATGGAACTCACAGCAGGGAGATCATATTTAATAAGCAAATCAATAATGTTCATTCTGTAAATTAAGGATGAATTGCCAGCGTGAGCAACAATATAACAAGATCAGGTTTCAACATCTGCAACAACTACATTACAGATAATGCAATTTAGACTAGTGGCACGTTCTGAAGAAGAGGATATTCTTTTTTTTTTTCAATTCACATGTGGAGAATTTGTTCTTTTGACTTATGGCTGTGTGCAGTTTTGCGATGTGTTGCTAAAGACGATTTTTAGATTTTCTAATGTATTTTGTCCATATTGCACTATCAATCGGCCTTGCCTATTCTTGTGTTCATTTTTACATGCTTGTAACTAAAAACAATTAACGACCCTCACCTTAGAAGATATTATGATGATGTTTATAGAATTGTTTGGAAATATATAATGATATGTCTCAGTAAACAAATAAAGAATATCCACTGTCACAGAGAACCAACTTTTGGTAACATAAGTTGAGATTATTTTTAGTTTAAATGAAAATCATCTAGTTTTAGGCCTGTCGGGATGGCTTTAGGAGTGTGGGGACCTGAAAAAATGGCTTAATGAGTGTGGGGGCCCTTGAATGACAAACTGGGAACCTCAGGGGCCTTGTACAGATGAACAGAGAGCTCAACAAGCATTGGAGCTGGCACCACAGCAGTCACTGGAGCTATGGCAAGGCAGGCACTGGAGCTGGTGCCACAACAGGAAATGGGTGTTAATCCTGGAGCAGAATTGGAGCTGAATTCTGAAGGGGAGCTGGGCTCAGAGTCTGGACAGGAATTTGGTATAAAACAGAGCCAGGGACGAGTAAGAAATTGGGGATAGAAGAAGTACAACGACTGGACCTGAGGCATACACTGTGAATGGACCAGGAGCAGGTACACGATACTCACAGTATTTTCAGATGTAAGATGTAAGACGCACAATAACCCACTATATCAGCATGTCTCCATATTGGAATATGACTGGACGACTTACATTTAATATGTCCTTCAATACAAATCTGTACTTCATACATAAAATAGGACCTCCAGAGCCCTAGTGCACTTATGAACAAGTGAACTCCATTTGAGATTAATCCATTCAAAAATGTATTGTAAAAACAGCACCACATATAGTCTAACTACATTAAAACTGTCATTGCGAAGTTAATCAAATAAATAAAAATTACTCCAAATTAAAGTCCTGGTGGCTCAGGGTGTCATGAATATAATGTGCTGAACAGAAGCGGTTCTAGACCAGTTTTAATTGGGGGGGTGGTGGGGGGGGGGTGTGCAGCCTGGGGCCGGCTTTTGTGTTAGAGGGGCACATGCAACCCAGGAAAAAAAAGACAAATGCCTCATTCAGACAAAGGATAAATGAGACTAAAAACAGTGTTTACAATTTCAACAATTTTAATTTTAATTAATGACAGAAAAACATCAGCATAATAACTTGTAAGTTTTGACAAACTTAAAATAAATTAAAAGAGTTTTAACCCTAACCCTTTACTTACAATGAGGAAAGCGCAAAAACTCTGCACATCCATCCATGTTCATCCACTAGAGAAACAATCCGCCACGGCTCACACAGCCGGTGTGGGGTGTTTTTGAAGGAGTATTTAGTTGATGCGTGGCTTCCACCTTTACACTCTAGGCACATCCCGAGTTGGTGCATATATCCCGTAAATGGGCGCACAGTTGAGGGTTGCACAGTGAATTCACGCACCAGTCTCACTCTTGGTGCCAGAGAAGGTGAGGGATGAAGGTACCACCCTTCCTCTGAAGAGAGAGGGTGGAGTAAGTCCAGGAGGTCTGAGGTCATATGGGGGCTTAGCGTACTAATGTAGGGACTGTTAGTTGCACTCTGTGCCACCCCCTGCGTATGTTAGCTGTTGCTGTAGGTGGGTCATTGCTTGGGGTCTGTCCCTGCACTGCACCCTGGTGGACCTCGCTTGAGCCTCCCCTTTGCCCAGTGGTTGGACTGTTCGTGACATCTGGCCATAAAAACGGTTCCATGTTGGTGTGGTAGGCCAGACCAGCCTGCCGGTCATAAAACTGGGTCCCCTTCACCAGGGACATGTCCTGGTCATCCCCACACGCCCTAGCCCTGTCGGCATTTAGGGGTCTAGCAGTTTTTGGCATTTTTGTTTTCGTTTTTTGGGCTTTGTTTGTGTTGTTTTGCCTCTATTTCCAGTTGCTTTATTTTGCATTGAATAAAGCCTACACTTCATGAAGCTGTTTACGTTTGGGTCCTCCTCTTCCACCTTGCCCTACACATCGTGACATATAAATGCAATACAAAACAATTGTTATTTTTTAACAATGGATATTACATTAAATGTTTGAATTTACTCTATAATGTCCTCACACAGCAGTTAACAATTTGAAAGTTGATTGCGTATGTAACAGGACAAGGTTTTTTTTTTTAATGCACATTTTGCTCAACAATATTGCACTGGGATCATGGCATGCAAATACTTGTAAAGCTAACTGAAGGCATTATTTGACTGAATCTAAGTCACTGTCTTAGTTCCACTCAGTTACTTGTGTTTGTCGAGTAAGATCAGCAAAAATGAAATACTAAAGGCAACAACATTTAAGTTTCTTACTGATATAAATTCCCAGAAACAATTTTGTTGATGAATATTTTCTTTTTGGTCTTACAATTTCTTTGAATGATGCTTTATGTTATATATTTTCTTTTGAAATCTTATATTCTTTTAAATTATATTATATTCTTATATTCGAAAATGTGTAACTGAACCAAAGAAAATCAAAGGATGAATAGGCACCAAAAATGTCTACAGTTTACATGTTGGTAATAAAGCATAGGTACAAATGGAAATGGATAAAGATAAATGAGTAGGAAACAGTTTTAAAATGTCATGAATTTTAAGAAGAAAAAAAGTTTTAGTTTAGCCTCCATTTTTTTATGCTACTGTGTATTTTTAGTCAATGCCAAAGAAAAGATTAAGTTGTGATCATAAAGTACATATCCTTTTGATGGATGAATATTAAAACCATCACCGGTTTATTTAATGGCACATTAAGCATCCCTCATCAACGACAATGAATGGATTTCCACATATACTCCTCTAGCTTATAATTAACATTAGAATTATTCATCTATCCCTAATCAGGTTGCAGACAACCTGTGGTTAGTCTGTACACTGCTCCGATGGGGAACAGCGAAGGTTTCAATTACTCTTGAATGAAGCCAGCACTATCTCTTCAGTCTCTCGCCTGATGTGCTCCGAAAGCACCGTGATCTGATTATTCTGCCTAGATAAATTCAGAATGCTTAATGGCATGCTTAAGTGTGAGGACATGTCACATACCTGATAGTCATGGACATGAATGTGTGTAGGAGAAAATAAAATATAAGGAGAAATAAAAGGTAAAAATGTTCTTGTAAAGGAACAAGATATCAGCAGTTGATTATGTAATTTTCCTAAATCCAGAGTTTTTCAATTTAATCCACTGTAGCTACAGCATGTGTGGTGTTTCTGTGTATTATGTAAAGCAAAACACGATGACTTGAAACTCATTTATAACGAGTCAAAGTTAAATTCCTTGAATAAATGTTCCAAATATATAACTAGATGTGTTGTTTACATTTACATCATTTAGCAGTTACTTTTAAGCAAAGTAAATTACAACCAATATACTTTACAAGGCAAAATAACAGTGGCAAAATGACAGCACCAGGATTTGAACCCTTAACCTTCTGGTCAGTAGTCCAGTAGCTTAACTGCTGTATCATCATTATTATGCAGGGCTGGAAGGCACATAAAGTGTATAAAGTGTTAATAGTTAAACCTAGAGGGCTGAGAGGCATGGAAAGCATGTGGCATTAATGGAGAAGCCTAAGGGCTGAGAAAATGTGAACAGCACATGACGTTTTAATGGGGAAAGCCAAAAGGCTGAGGAAGTAGCGCTTAGACTGCAATGACTGCTAATGGCCAGCAGAGGTCAGCAGCACTGAGTTGCGGTTGGCGGTTAGCGAGGAGAAGCAGAGCATTGATTAGGCAGCCCAAAGGACTGAAGAAGCTACTAACAATTAGAAATGCTAGCGGCTAATGGCAAGCAAAGATAGACAGCTCAATGGGGTGAGGAATATACTAGTGATTAACCGTGGTAGTGGCTAATGGCTAGCGAGTGAAAATGAGAGTAAAAGGCAATAAGCCAAGATGTAATAATATCTCGTGAGGTTGGCAGTGAAACACATGAATGAGTCAAGGACAAGGAGCACCGCAGAACGCCGAATTTTAAAAGCATGCATGATGCGCACACCTTGCAGCTGGAAAGTGTAGTTCCCCCAGTTGAGCACATTGAGTGGCCTTGTGACAGATTCACAAACACTGTATATGTACTAGTGCATCTGAAAAAAAAAATAGAATATCATCACAAAGTTCAATATTTTTTTGTCATTCATTGCAAAAAGTGAAACTCATATATTATATAGATTCATTACACATAGAGTGAAATATCTCAAGCCTTTATTTCTTAAAAATTTGATTATTGCAGTTTACAGATAATGAAAACCCAAAATTCAGTGTGTCAGAAAATTAGAACATTACATAAGATCAGGATCCACTACACACAGATGACTCCTAGACATGGGCTACAAATATCACATTCCTTGTGTTAAGCCAGTCCTGAACCAGAGGCAACATCAGAAGTCTTACCAGAGCTGTGGGGAAAAAGAACTGGACTGTTGCTCAGTGATCCAAAATCGTCCTTTCAGATGAAAATAAATTTTGCATGTCATTTGTAAATCAAGGTCCCAAATTCTGGAGAAAGAGTGGAGAGGCACAGATTCCATGTTTTTTGAAGACCACTATGAAGTTTCAGCTTCAGTAGCACCTATAAGACGTGGACTGAATAAACAAGGACTTCATGGCCAGACTCCATGACGCACTCCACTCTTAACAACAAGGAACATCAAATGTCAACTAGAATATGCCAGGAGGAATTTGGATTAGGCTACAGAGTTTTAGGAGATAATTCTATGGATTGTTGAAACCAAACTGGAACTGTTTGGACATATGGACCAGTGTGTGTCTGCTGTGCGAAAGGCCAGGCTTATGAGCAGAAGAATACCATTCCCACAGTCAAGCATGGAGGTGGGTCATTGATGATGTGGGGCTGTTTTTCTGCAGAAGGCACTGGCAATCTTGATCATTTACCTGGCCTCATGGATTCTCAGAAATACCAGGCAATTTTAAAGAGGAACATGATGCCATCTGTTGGCAATTATTGGACCTTCCAGAAAGACAATAATCCTAAGCACACCTCCAAGTCAACCAAAGCTTTGTTGAGAAAAAGATCCTGGAATGTCGTGGAGTGGCCTTCTCAGTCACCAGATCTAAACCTGATTTTAAATCTTTGGTGGGATTTAAAGAAGGCAGTTGTAGCACAGAAGTCATCAAACATCACTGAACTAGAGGCTTTTGTGAAGAATGGGCCAAGATTCCAATTGAGAGGTATAAGAAGCTTGTTACCACTTACCGAAATTTTTACTTGGCAGTTATAAAAGCTAAAGAATGCTCCTCAAAGTATTAAAGCAGGGGGTTGAATAATAGTACAATAAATGTACAGATTATTAATGCCATCAAGTCCTTAAAGAACAGCAAGGCATCAGGTCCTGACTGCATCCCACCAGAAGCCCTCAAGGCAGATGCAGCAGCAACAGCAGAGATGTTACATCCCCTCATACTGAAGATATGGGAGCAGGAACGAGTTCCCTCCATCTGGAAGCTAGGCTACTTAGTGAAGCTGCCAAAGAAAGGTGATCTTTCCCAGTGCGGCAACTGGAGAGGAATTATGCTACTGTCCATCCCCAGCAAGGTGCTAACCAGAATCATCCTGGAGGGACTGAAAGAAGGACTAGACAAAAGACTGAGGTCAGAACAGACAGGTTTTAGACAAGGCAGATCATTTTTAGATTGCATCGCCACCCTAAGCATCACTGTTGAGCAGTCCAGCGAATCCCCTGTATATGACCTTCGTTGACTTGTTGAAAAGTCGTTGACAGCAACGACAGGGAGACAATCTGGAAGCTGATGCAGCATTACGGAATCCCTCCAAAGCTCATCAACAGAAGCTATGCGAAGACTCATCCTGCCAGATCATTCACAACGGGAAGCTGACCAACCCATTCGCAGTGAAAACCGGAGTGAGGCAAGGCTGCATGTTGTCACCAACAAATTTCCTGATCGTCATGGACTGGATCATGCGGAGAACAACAGAGTGCAATAACACTGGCATCCCTTGGACCTCCACTAAATGGCTAGAGGACTGGGATTTCACGGATGATGTCAGCCTCCTGTCCAACAATCAGCAACACGCACAGTCCAAACTCATCCGACTTGCTGAAGAGGCAGGGAAGACTGGCCTGAAGATCAACACCAGGAAAACAGAGGTGATGCGGCTGTCCAACATCCCAGAGGGACCATTGCAGCTGCATGGAGAAGACAACAAGGAAACAGATCGGTTTATCTACCTTGGAAGCATAGTCAACACAGATGGCGGTGCAGATGAAGACGTCAGGAGCCGGATAAACAAAGCAAGGTTCACCTTTAACACCCTCCGACCTATCTGCCACTCCAAAGCCTTATCTCAACGCAGCAAGATCTGCATCTTCAACACCACAGTGAAAGCAGTCCTCCTGTATGGGTCAGACACTTGGCGAGTAACTAAGGGCATTACCAATAAGATCCAGACTGTGAACAAGTTCCTGCAATTCATCATCAACATAAGGTGGCCAGAGAAGATCTCCAACCTAGAACTGTGGAAGCGAACCGGCCAAAGCCCGTTCAGCGACGCCATCAAGAAGCATAAGTGGGGTTGGATAGGTCACACTTTGAGGAAACCGGTCGAAAATGTTACAAGACAGTCCTTGGACTGGAACCCACAGGGAAGGAGAAAAGTTGGGAGGCCGAAACAGACATGGAGAAGATCTGTGGAGACCGAGGCGAAGACCATTGGGATGACCTGGATCGAACTGAAGAGCGCAGGGCAGGACAGGTCTGCTGGCGTGGTGTTGTTGCCACCTTATGCTCCTCTAGGAGTCCACAGGAATAAGAGTAATACCCCACTCTCACATAGCAGTATTTTGGCCTAAGCTGTCATGTGTCAAAAAACCTCGACATCTACAACAAAAATCAAGACAAAAGGGGGCGGTGAATAGTATCCAAATTATCCTACCATTAAATCTCGCCAAGTCCCGTATGCATTTGAGAGTGTCATGATGGTATGTTGAATCCCACTCCAAGCTTCATTAAAAAGTCGCCGGAAACTTCAGAGTGACGCTGAGAACCCCCATATGCCACGTGTTGTTATGAAAGATAATGTCATATTCGGCCG
>JAVSBU010000001.1:7308771-7319155 GCA_033118015.1 Loricariichthys derbyi
GTTACACCTTTATATACCTTAATACTGCATTGACCGTCAGCTTTACCGAAAATGAACCACTTTATCCGTTTCCCTTCCAGCCTGGTTAAACTGCAGGAAAAACCGTGTAACCATGCGTTTAAAAGGGTTGACCTGCCTTACCTGGATTCCACCTCATTTAACCGGGATTTTTGCATAAAGCCGGAAAAGGCTTATCTCGGTTAACTCGGCCACAACCGTGTATGTGTGAACATAGCATTAGAGTGCACAGCATGCAGCCACAAATGAGTATATACTAAATATATGATTTATTTATTCATAAGGCAGATCCTTTCACTTTAGGATGTTCTCTGGTTTGAGGATTGGGTCTTCCACCATAGTAGCCCTTCAGGCAGCCTTACAAGCTTCAGGTCACTTGAGATGACCCTTAACTGCCTAGGCACTATTTAGACCTTACCATTGAGAAGTCTGAAATTAAATGGTTAGCCACTTAATTCCTTAGCCTGAAAAGTCAATTACAGTGGAGGGCATCGTAGAGAGGATAGAAATGGGCTAGGCATTAATTGGACTCAGGGTGGGAGATAGGAACGAGAAAAAATGAGAGAGTTGTGTAGATTAGTGTGAGAGAGTGAGGTAGAGAGAGACTTTTTCAATAATGCATCAAGCTGCAGTCATGTCCAGACACAGGGGCCGTAGGTCTACGTAAAAGCTCCTGTAATGAGGCCATTGCTGGAGAAATGAAGCGAGGCTGATGCTTTGGGATGGATGGTGGAATCGGTGCTGAAAGACTGGCCTTGTTCCCTGAGATCCCCAGAGGGAGAAAATAAATGAATGATTGACAGAGGTGGGCAGTGTGGGTAATAAAATGTGATATTTGAAGAAGCTGTTGGTTGAAAGAATGGTTACTGAGTTTTCACTTTGACTGACAACATTCGCACCACCATCTTCATCTCACATTGACCCTGTGTTACGGCCAGCTTGTTCTCAAATCACAACACAAAATGAGGGGAAACACCACCAGGTTCGATTTTAACACAAGTATAATTTATTGCCAATTATATTGTCTAAGGGAAACAAAAATAACATAAGGAACATGCATTTGGTGACAAAGGTCAAAGTAAGAAAAGAAAACCAAACTAACCAAATTAAGAAAAGAAAGGGTCAAAAAGGAAAGAGGAGCCCCGAGAGAATCTGGAGGAGAGCCATATGTCCTCTCCCAGGTGTCCTCAATCAGTAGTCATCCAATTAGCACCCTCTCCAAACCTACACTGCCCCCGCAGGTCAGGCAGAGTGCCAACACACAGGGTAGTAACACCCTGACTCTGACCTTAATTTGTCTGGACCTTTCACAGTGGAATCAAACCATTTTGACCCTGAGATGGAGTCTGTTGTCATTTTTCTAACAGGTGAATAATGTTGACATTCCAGAGAGTTTCGTCTCAATAGGTACCTGTTACATGGCTAAATTATTATCCTCAGTCAATAGTGACCTTGGAAAAATGGATGGGGAAGTATTTCCACACCATTTATTCTTGTAACGGCTTTTACCACCTGAACTGTAAGCATCTGTGTTGGCTTCCCATTAGGAATGAATGACAGCAATGTTATCCAATGGTCGAAAGGTGTTTATCAATTTAAAAAAAAAATCTTGACTTTATAAATTCTGTCTAGATTCATCTAAGTTATTAAGCTTATGTTCTGCAAATAATTGTATGAATCACAGCCTATTACTGTAGAATCAATACAAATAAGTAGATAAAAATAAAGAGCTATTTGCAAATTGATGCAAGGGAGTAGAGCCCAGAGACTAACAGATACTTTATTAAGGTTGCAAGCTAGTGTTTTGACTGCTAATGATCACTGTCCTGGAACGAACAAATCAGAGTAAATAGCAGACCTCCTCTAAATTCAATCTCAACACAGGGTAACTAGCTATCTGCAGGTGCTCTCAATATTATTTAAAGATCTTCTTGTGTTTTAATGATCTCTAGCATGCTGAAGCAGATGGTGCTTGACTGAATGTGTAGGAGGCTCAACTATAACCAGCAATAACTCAATATTGTTTTACATCGCACATTACATTCTTCTTTACATCAGCACCTTCAGCCTCTCCGTTTCAGCTGTCTGTTGAAATGCATTGATATAATTCAGGCATGCATTGTTTAATGACCTTTTAATGCAATTGAAATGTAAATATAAAGGGTATTTTCACAAGAAAAATGCATGCAAATGAGCCTTAAAGAGAAAACGGGTGGGACGCTTCTATCTACACAGCATTCGAAGCCTAAATTATTTTACACATGATACTTCAGTTACATGAACACACTAATGATCTCATAGAATAAAAATAAAATGCACATGATGAATTATCAACATAAATTAACACACTGCACACAACCAAGAGAGAAAGATTCCACTTGAAGAATAATTTCCAGGAAAGGCATTATCACCTGTTAAAAACTTTAAACCTTTATGAAAGTAAATCCACTGTGATATTACTAGTATTAAGTTACAGCGGTCAAATGACCGGCACTTGGCACTTCTATGTATGTGTATGTAGGTGCACTGTGTTTTCAGTGTTAAACAGAGTACAAAAATTTCTATTTTATGATTTTGCTTGTGTCCACTTCCCAAAATGGAGTGTCCAACTCAAAAAGATCATTCAGAAACTGGACCAAGTCAGTCATTCCACTACCATCACAATTCCACAGCAGAAACACATAGCACATAGAATTTCAGCCATCTAACCAACATCCATTCCAAAGCTGATCTTAACACCTGGTTGGTGACTATGAGTGCATTTACATGCATTAATAATCCAATAACTGCAGAAAATCAGATTTTGTCAGTAATCTGATCAATGGGTTTACATACACTTGGGTAATCTGACACTGGGAAACCTCTGGGTTTGCAACAGTCGGATTTCTACTTTGCAACCAGCCAATCATATCACAGATGGATGTGATGTAAACTTCAGACTTTATTAATTAAATCATGAAATTCTATTAGAAAGTCTATTAGAAAAAGCAGACCTGGCAACCCTGTTTGTTTCTGTTAGCCACTTCCATTTGTGTGCATGTGCAGACTGAGAAAACCAGTTGAAATGAGAGTAAGGGTACTGACAAACACTGACAAATCTGATTACTGAGTTAAAATCCAGCTCTTTTTACCGGATTTCATAATCTGATTTATAGGCGCTAATCTGATCTAAGAAAACTGATTATGCTGTTTACTTGACCATTGGAATAATAAGATAACAGCAAAAACCTGACTATGACTGGATTAAGTATAAATAAGTGTATCTAAATCAATGAGTGGATCAAGGAGCTCTTTGGTCATTCCACCAATGGCTTGCATCTAGGAATGTTTTCAGGGACCAGAGATCTGTTTTTAGAACTGGAGTTTCCTACCAGGTACCTTTATAGAAACTCAGACCCCTTTTTTGAATTATTCATCGACTGTTTCCCATTTTCTCTCACACTTAGGCACCTCCTCAAAATAAAACTAATTAGAGTGGGAGTCAAAATTTTGAACAAGTGATTCATTGAATCAAATACTGACCTTCTGAATGAGAAAGTCTGAATCAGTGATTTGTTCGGTCATAAACTAGATTCCCTCATTCGAATCTGCCTCTCATGACTCAGATTTCCTTCTGTCTCATTAACTGAATAAGCGTTTGAATCAGTGAATCATTTGGTCAAAACCAAATGATTCACTGATTTACTTTCATTCCATTGACTCAGTCAGAGTCAGTGAGATCTTTTAAAATTCTCTCTAGTCTTACTCTTGTCAAGCCAGACTGGTTTTCTGATCCGCACTAGTCGCGCTGTGTGACGCAATAAAAGCAGGGAACTTTCACCTACAAATATTAAATGTGGCTTGTGGCCCCACTGCCTATTCTTTATGGATAATACAAGTCTCCTGAGAACAGGAAGCAGAATCCGTTTGACCAGTTCAGCTTGTGATCAGAGCTAACTAGATCTCATAACCCTTCCCAAGGCACTGATATTCCCCATTCTTACTATGTGAAGCTGCAGGTAGTCTCCCAGTCCCTTGGCACTCTCCACCCGTAGCAGCACAGCCTCTTTGAGTTGCGTACTAAAGCCCACAGCCAGCCGGTCTGCCCGCGTACTTGGCCGGTCATTGGGAGGCCACGTGTAGGTGATGAGGGCTCCTCCACGGCCAAAGATGTAGGTTGTCCCAGCTGTTGTGAGGAAAGAATGAAGAAGACGTAAGGTTAGTATCACACAAACTATTTCAGTATTAAATATTACAGAAAGCACAGGACGTTCTCATCCTTGCTTCGATGCCTATTCCTTGCAGAATTTTGCATTTTCCATAGAATGACACACTAATAATGGATAAAGGTTTTATAGATAGATACAGCATGCTCAATAAAGAAGCTGGCTGTTGCAGATCTTTCAGCCTACTCTGAAGCTAACATAAGAGCCTGTCTCAGCGTGCCACTGATTTCACCATCTGGACGGATACAGAGACAGTATGTGACTAACAAGCTGTACCACTGACTGCTTCTGGCAGGAGGTATGGGCAAAAGAAGCTGCAAGAACTTTCCCATATCCTGTTAGACACAAAAATACACATTCCTTGCAGCATCTTTGAGTTCATTTGACTTCCACTTTCTGGTGTTTTAGGCATTAAGGACTCCATTGACTCAGTTTTGAGATTGGCCAGGACTTGAGAACTGAACTGCAGTTCAGTGAAGTTCATGGTCACCTCTGTTTAATGATATTGACTGTGAACTGATATAGACTTTTAAGTTCATTTTTAAACAGGTATTTAAGTTTTTTACAGTTCACAGTTACAGTAGACAGGAAAGTTTGCAGTAAAACCATGAACATTAAGATCATAATATAACCTTAAAGTTTAACCATAAATCATTAAATCAATAAAGTTTAACAGTAAAGCATCCAGGTTTGAAGTTTTCCTGTTAAATGTACATGTTATCATAAACTATAGAGTTCAGAGTTCACCAAGTTTACGGGTAGATTATAGAATTTCAGAGTAGAACCACAAAGAGGCCAAATTACCATCAAAAATTCATAGTACAGCTGTGAAATATTTTATGGTCAAACTGTGAAAGTTCACATTAAACCGTGAAGCAATTCACAGCTTTATGAAATTTCACAGTACATTTTTCCTGGGCAATCTGTTGCACTGCAAATGACTGCTTCTTTCTTAATCATTCTAATAAAAAGAGCAAGCAGACCTGCATAAAAAAGTACAACATATCCCTCATGTCTGGTTTGCTCAATCCAAACAGAAACCACAGATGAGGATTGACCCTGAGTTTCTGGCAGCATGTGGGAGCAGGTTAAATAAACATATTTTTGTATTTCAATCTTTTCTAAAATAGATTTGGCCACCTCTGGAATTAAAACTCTTATTTACATTCTAAATTGTATTTGTATGCATATTCTTTCCTCTCACAGCTCATCATAGAGTGTATGTGAACTAATCGAACAGATAGTTTATAAAACATTAAATTATGCTAACGTTTTAATGCCTGATGGAAAAAGTGTAGCCATTGGAGTTTTCTCTTAAAATTTAACTATTAAACAGGGTGTCGACTATGAATTAGGTTAAAAATCTATATAATGATGTGAATTTAAACAGGTGATTATGATCATGATTTGGTACAAAAGCAGCATCCAAGAAAGGCTGAGACTTTGAAGAGCAGGAGATGGAAATGGCAAAGGAAATGTGTGAGGAATTTATTAAAAGGTTTAAAAATAATGTTCCTCAAAGTAAGATTGTAAGGAATTTACATATTCCTCCATCTACAGTGCATAAAAACATTAAACAATCAAAGGAATCTTGAAGAATTAAAGTGCGTAAAGACCAAAGCACGAGCTTCAGCTGAAATGCTGTGATCTTCGATCTCTCAGAAAGCACTGCATCAAGAACCACCATTAAACAAACACTGATAGAACCACATGGGTAAGGGATTCATTTATCAAACCTTTATCAAGCTCTACAATATGGAGTTACATTCACAAATACCACTTAAAACTTTACTGTGCTAAAAAGAAGCCTCATGTTAACCATATCCAGAAGCCCTGTTAACTTCTCTGGTCTCAGAGGCATCTAGGATGGAACATCACACAGTGGAAATGTGGATTGTGGCCAGATGAATCAGACTCCATGTGCTCAAGACCAAAGACTAAAAGGATCATCCAGACTGTTATGAGGAACAAGTCCAAATGACAGGGTCTGTCATGGTATGGGGTTTGATCATGGACCCTTATTAAAGGTCATTTACACTTATGTGATGCAGCATTAATGCAGAAAAGCCCATTGAGATTTTAGAGCAACATATGGATTCAAGATGAGATCTTTAACAGGGACATCCATGCATTTTTCAACAAGGCAATGCAAAACAAACCAAATCAGCAAAAGTTATGACTGAAATATATAAATTCCTTACAATCTTTCTTTGAGGAACATTGCTTTTAAACATTTCAATAATTTTCTCACATATTTCCTTTCCCATTTCCATCTCCTGCTCTTCAAAGTCTCAGTCTTTCTTGGATGCTGCTTTTGTACCAAATCATGATCATAATCACCTGTTTAAAATCACATCATTATATAGTTTATCAACCTTATTACTAGATGTAATTGCTACCGTCCCAACTTTTATGGAAATGTGTTGCAGGCATCAAATTTGAAATGAGTGAATATTTGCAAAAAAACAATACAATTTATGCTTTTAAACATTACATATCTTGTTTTTGTTGTGTATCCAACTGAATACACATTGGAAAGGATTTGCAAATCATCATATTCTGTTTTTATTTATGTTTTACACAACGTCCCAACTTAATTGGAATTGGGGTCATACTTGTTAATTATCATGCTACATCCACTATCAGTTCAAATTATTTAATCTCTTATATTATTGTACCTGCAATGTGTGTTGGAAAAATTAAGTTAGAAAATGTGAAATGATATCAGGGCTCCCACAGGGCTGTAGTCTAAATGATAAGCGGTATATGCAGTACATGTCTCTTCTAGAAAAGCATTGGGATTTGAATATAGTCACTTAGTAATGTACAGTAATAATACCAGCCTTTATTGGAGTTGTATATAAATAAAAAAAGAAAAAAAGTTACACTAAGGCATAGTTCTGAGCAGCTAAGAAAATTAAACTTTTACTTGTCTTCAAACTGCAAAAACTAAATCTTAATGTATTTTACAAATATGAGTCTCATATGCCTTACATTTTATTATGCATGTTTCCTCCTTAATGAGCTTTGTCATCTCAGTTTACTCGTAGACACAGATTGCCTGGTGCAGAAAATTTCAGTGCTTAATTGTCAACAAAAATTCTCATGTTGTGTCAACATGTCAAGAGCGGTCCTGACAAATTACCAATTTGAAAGTATTTTATTTAATATTGTAAAGAAACTATTCTTGCAAACTGTCAATGGCATGTAGTGGTCTTTGTTAGAAACTTGGATCAGTATTCCAACTCTTTCAGATTGGGCTACACGACTGTGCTATAGAGAAGGTCTCAAATATATACTGACATTCATTTGTAGGCCTGCAAAAGGTAGATTAGTATTGATTTTAGTCGACTGGAGGTCCCACAAGCATAACCCAATAAGCACATACTGACTACTTTATGTTCAATGAGCACAGACTGATTATTAGTTTAGTTTCAAATAAAATTATACAAAACACATCATAGTTATGTGTGTCTATGGCTCATATCTATAGATGAGCTCAAACTGGAATACTGGCTTTATCCAGCTACAGTGATCTGATGTTCAGTGTCATCATTCTGAAATCAGTACGAGAGTATCAGAGAGCAGACACTCACTGTATGAATGGTGTGTTGTGTTTTGTGTGAATGCTGCACAGCTTTCCTCCTCAGAGCCGGCCTAGGGCTAAGAAAAGCACTACCGTCAGTTTGCATTTCTAATGTGCCACGTCTAAAATGGTGGCCCGGCAGTAACACTCGGCACATTGCTTCTTTATTTATTTAGTTTTGTGCTCCATCTAATCTCCTGTTCCAAAATTAATTACTTAATTAGCATAGTGAATTAACAAATGATTATGATGCATGGAAAAGTTCCAGAGACACCCGGTGCAGTTCAGTTGCGCATGCTTTAAAACACACACACACACACACACACACACACACACACACACACACACACACACACACACACACACACACACACACAAAGGGAGTTTGGAAGGCCTGAAGGAAAGGAAATTAGTGTGTCTGTAATAAAATAAACCATTTTAACAAACTGCCTGGCCAAAGTGCAAGTGATATCGTGCCCCTGTGCGTGAAAAGTAATAAAAATCTCAGCACTAATTTATTAGCGACGTATAATTGTGCCAGTGAATTAATTCTCTTTTTTATTCTTGAAGCATCTTTTGCAACCAGATTACAACCACAAAGAAAAGAACAACGGCATAATTTTAAAAATGTAAATAATAATAATAATAATAATAATAATAATAATAATAATAATATGTTATATAGTTAGTGTTACATTTGCATCATTATTACATTAATGTATTTATATTTACCAGACTCCCATATCCAGACTTACGATTTATACATTCTTACAATTCAGGCAATTGTGGGTTAAGGGGCCTTACTCAAGGACCCAACAGTGGTAGCTTGGCAGGGGTGGGATTTGAACCCTGGACCTTCTGGTCCATAGTCCAAATCACGTGTCTCAGTCCTTGCAAGCCCTTTTTAATCTAACACTGTAATCTCTGTAATCTGAGAGCTCAGGACACAGTATATGGTTTGATTTTGAGTCCATCTACCCTTCTTTGTGTGGATTTCAATATTTCAGTCTTGCTGTAAGATGTGTTCATGACCAAGTTGTAGTTTCATGGCAGAAGCAGAGAGAGATTTAGGTTTAAAATACTGAGTCCATGTGTCATAAATCATGTGTGTTGAAGGGAAATCAACCCTACTGCTACGTTCACACATAGGCAAATTTTGTCGTGGCTGCTGTGGCGAGGCCATTTTGTGTGATTTCGTGAGTTAGCACAGAGTGTAGAGGGCTTCTCCTGGCTTTTTGTGTGCTTTTAGGAGGGCGTGGCCTAAATTTAGTGAAACCATGGGAGAACTTGTTCGATCTGCCTGTGGCTTGTCGTTGAGACCCCCAATTTCACGGTTTGTTGTGGTTTGTTGAGGCCTGCCAAGGACGATCTGTGGTCTGTTGAGGGGGTGTCGTGCCATTTCAAGATATAAATGCCATAGAAAAGCCATTTCCATTGTCAGATACAAGTTTCTCCTCTGCGTTCATGAGAGACATTGGAGCGATTCCTCCAAGCTAGTGTGCAGGACTGATCAACAGTTACCACAAATGTTACAGGTATTGTTTGATTTATTGTTATATATAGACATTGTTTGAGACATTGATTATATATAACATATATGAGACGTTTGAGACATTTATTATAATGTAAATTATTATATTAATATTATTATTATATTATTATAATATTATATATAATTACATTATATTAATTTCACGAAAATGTATTAATATCACCAGGAAAATGTATTATATTAATATGAAAATCCCTGAATTCATACAGTTTGGGCTAGGGGCGGGGCTAAATTTGCATATATTCCTTTCACGTTTCGTGGCAATACCAGGCGTGCCGAGGGGCTAACGTGCATCTTGGGGAAAATTGTCCTATATCATGGCTGTCGTGGCCTATTGGCCTGTTTTGTCACTATCTTATGTGGCTTATCGCGGCATAACGAGGGCTGTCGAGGGCCTGTCAGCTTTTTTCGAGAGTTTTCGCTGACTTTTTAATGAGGCTTTTCGTGGGATTCGCCTCGGATTTATTCAAGGCCTGCCAAGGTTTATTGTGGGAAAATTTGCATACTATTCTCCACCTCCTTTTGTCGTGATTTTTGTAGTGGATGTCGAGGTTTTTTGACCTGCGGTAGCCACGACAAAATTCGCCTATGTGTGAACTTTGCATACAACATCACCATAGTTAACAGTGGGCATTAAGTTATGTGCAGCCAGCTTTTGTGATTTCTCATCATAATTCCTTGTATTAACGCTATGAGCCCTATGCCCGCACCGCGCGTAAAAAAAACACACCTGTTCTTCTTTGTTTACATATCTCCAGAAAGGTATGTCACAGCAGGATGAGCCACATGTCATTGGAAAGCACGGAATAGTTGTCTGTGCTGAGAAAATAATTTTCAGATTTGTCAAAAGTTTTAGTTTATCCAGTTGGCAAACAGTGCTGTCAACACATTACTGTATTACTCACGAATCCATGATCGGACAGACATGAGATACAGACCAAATGAAAGAGCAGAAAGGTAGCTTTCTAATGATACTTGGCACTCATGCCATGTCCCAAAAAAAATCAACAATAAATCAGGTTA
>JAVSBU010000001.1:7607327-7619606 GCA_033118015.1 Loricariichthys derbyi
TTTATGCAGGTAAAACCGAAAAAGGCTTATCTCGGTTAACTCGGCCGCAACCGTGTATGTGTGAACTAGGCATTAACAGCTGAGAGGCACAAGTATCATGTAGGGTTTAACGGACAAAGCCTTAATAGCTGAGAAGCACTAGTAGCAGGTAACATTAACAGGCAAAGCCTTAATGGCAGAAAAGGGTGGTTAGCAGCAGTAGTGGCTAACAGTGTAGCAGTAATAAGCAGCACCTAAGGCTACAAAAGTGGCTAGCGGTTAGCAGCATTAACAGCTAATGGCAAGAGAGTAAAGCTGAACGCAATAAAGTGGCAGTTTGTAAATGCGGAAGTCGGCAGCGTAACGCACAGAAAATGGGTAAAGGCACAACAAGGAGCACTGCTGAAAGCTGGCTTATAAAGTTCTAGAAACAGGTGCCCCTTGTTGGCCCTGATTAACGAGCAGACTGCTGCGTGCCTGTTGTACGCTGGGAGTTGTCGTCCCTCTGGATGCTGCCTTGACAATGTAGTGGTGGGTCGTCATGCAATGGTGTAGCTCCTAGCAGTATTTCTTCTAAGTGCGAGAAGAAAGTTGTTTTTTTGCCATTTTCCATGCCATTCCAGTTTTTTGACAAAACCGCTATGAACCAAAACCAGTGCTTTTAATATGTGTAATTATTATTCCAACATAGAATGCTTACTGAAAACAAGGATTTTGTGGGTTTTCAGACAACAGGATTCAGCTAAACAACCAAAAACTGTTGGTATACAGTTTGCCCACATACAGTACTGTTAACCAATCAATCTGCCTATCTATCTAACTCTAAATCAAGGTAAATATATAAGGTATAAGGTTCTTGAAGACCCAAAGACCTTTATATGCACTTGACTTTTGTTTGGTGTTTTGTTTGGTGATTGATGATCCAAAGCACCATCTCTATCATCTCCAACAACAAAATCTCTCCCACTTCTTCTTCCATAAAGGCTGCGATACATAAAAGTTTCAACTCACATAAATATAACAATTCCTCTTTGTCTTTGTCTGCATTTCTAACATCCTTTTACCAATATACCTACCAGTCCCTCCTCTGGACATGTCTGAACCATCTCAGTCTGGCTTCTCTAACTTTATCTCCTAATTGTTTAACCTGTGCTGTACCTCTGATGCTCTCATTCCTAACTTTATCCATCTTTGTTACTCCCAAGGAGAACCTCAACCACTTTCGGCCACTTCCAGTTCTTTCTCCTGTCTTTTTGTCAGTGCCACAGTCTCCAAATCTTATAACATAGCTGGTCTCACCACAGTCATGTAAACTTTTGACCTTTGCTGCCACCCTTTTGTCACAAATCAACTGAGTAAGAATGAAGTGGGATATTTCAGACTTTTACTGAGGATACTGATTTCTAAATATTTCATACAACTTGATGATTAGATAAATGTTTTGTGTGACATGGTTAGTTAAATTATCAATGATATTCAAAAGCTAACTAAAAACTAAAATGTATAGATTGCATTTTTTTACTCTTAGTTCAATATAATTTCTTTTACTGGGTTACTCTAACAAAGATACTGATCAGTGACGGGCCGTCAGGGCCTGCAAGCCCTTCTCTGCTGACCTAAAAAATATCTGATTCACAAACTGACATTAATTATATTTTGTCCATGAATACTTATTATATAATTCCAAATGATCTGTCCAATTACTTTCATAGCTTTTCTGATGTTTGTGCTCCAGACATGTAGTTTTGTATTAAAGCATTTAACTAATCACATTCAAAGTTAAAGAAGTCTGCCCGGAGGCCTTCACAATCTGTTCTGCAGGCCCTTTAACACTAAATAAATGTCGAGGAAACTGTTGCTTCAATCAATCAGATTTTGAGTTGGTGTCACTAGGGCCTTCTAGCAGGTGTACAGCAATGTTGCCATATTCAGATCTATTGATTGGATAGGATGGTGTAATAGATATTTTGTCAACTTACAATGGGTGAAGGAGGAGAAGAAATAGATTTGGTGGCAGATTTATTTTTAAGGCCATTTTCAAGACTTTTCAAGAAAAGCTAGACATTGTTAAGAAAGATGGGACAACTCTGAAGCTAGTTAGCCTGTCACAACCAGGAAGTGGATTTGTCCACCACTTTCAGTGGTACCCTTGGCTCACAGACTCAGAGGAACACTGCAAATTGTATTGCTTAGAGTGCTTGTTATTTGCTACTGATCAACATGGTGTTTGGAGTCACACTCGGTTTGTAAATTTGACTTGCCTAATCAAGGCAGCAACGAGACACCGAAGCACTGCTGGACACTTACAAGCAACGGTGCTTTCCAAAACTTTTGGAGGAACCAGAGTGGATCTATAGCTGAACGAGCAAGTGCGCAGGGAAACAGCCTAAAGCGAATTAAAACTTATGCCGATAATACGACGGGACAGGTTCAACTTTCAGCATTAGCTTCGATGGCAATAGATAGGGACTTTCTGAAGCACAAGGATAATCTGTAAAAGAGTCATTGTACTGTTTTTGAGGAAACAGAGGATATTGATTTTGTTTACAAATCAGCATATTTGGTGAGTAAAATGTTGCGATTTTCCTAAATAACATTGTAAGTTCATGAGGTTATTATTGATGTTTTTATGTGTATCGTGGCTACCGCAGGACAGTTGGCTCAGTGTTGGATATTCGACAGACATTCAATGAACTATTGGCTGGTTATTAGAAAAAAAGGCCATATACACATTAAATGGTCTGCTTCTATATCATGGCTGTAGCTGTTCACCCCTGGTTTGTCTATGCATCAAGGCATTTGTTATGGGTACAGGACATCTATATGTGATGCAATGGCTCTTTATACTATATTTCTGCATATGCAGCTGGTTCTTATAACAATAAATTAGTTTTTGAGGGACGGGTTGATTCAGACGGAGCACTACTGAAGGCCTAGGTAGTATCGCCACTGATACTGATAATGTCAAAATGGAAGCGTCTTATTTCAATTTGGCTATTTTAAACCAACTTTTATTGATCTCCATCAGAGAAAGCATCTCCATAAAAGCATTGCAGGAGCTTTGCCAAATCATGAATATGAAAATATTGAATGCTCCCATGCTGCAGGCTTTTAAAGGCTTCCATTTTCTTACTTTCATTCTTAGTAAACAGATTCCTGGAGAGGAAGAGACAGAAATGAAACTTGGGAGAATGCTGATGTCAAAGAGAAAGCTCTATTAATGCTGTATATGCTGAGGATTGCTACATTATCGATAAAGTTGCATTGCATCAAATCCAATTCAGCTTGAGCAGTTTTTGTGGGTTTACATATACCTCCTGCAAACTCTGCTCAGTGTTACATGATTAACAAAATTTCCAGTCATTGTAAGTCATTAACATTTGTAAGTTATATATAAATTAAAAAAAAAAAAAAAAACTATCGATACATTGTAAGCGATATGGCTTAAAATTCCAATATACTAATACTGCTACCATTAATATTAGTAGTATTTTTACTACTAATATTAATGGTAGCAGTATTAGTATTAGTAGTATTTTTACTACTAATAATAAATAATAGAAAAGAATAGCAGCACTTTGCTAGCCCATCACTGTGATGACCTGAATTTTAATCTTCGTGTATTCCTGGAGAGTGTAAGGAAGCTAGATGTGGTGGGATTTGCTGCCAGTGCTGCAACAGTGACTCAAAAGAGACCCATCTTTATGTTGGTGACTTACCGTATTTTTCAAACTATAAGGCCCACTTAAAATCATTTAAGTTGAACAAAAATAGATAATTTGCCTTATAATCCGGTATGCCTTATGTATGAATTCTGGTTGTGCTTACTAACCAATTGTATGCGGTACACAGTGCTCAAAAATCTCTCAAAAATCTTTTAGAATGAATTTGGGAAGCAATGAAGCCAAAGCGCTTGATAGACTGTTGGAGCATTACGGCTACTGTAGTCAAGGGCCTCACGGAGTAATACGTAATGTACTTACATTACATACATAATATTTTGAAGTGTGTTTGTTAGGACCCCAAAATGGCGCCTGCTTAGAGACATGCTTATGAAGCGGATTTCAAACTCAAGGCTATCAGGTATGCTGTAGAACACATGCAGTTGCGACAGAATTCAACATTAATGAATGTTGCGGAAGTGGAGGATGCAAGAAGATGACATGCACCAAGTAAAGAAGTTCAAACAGAGTTACTGCTGTCACACTACTTGCACTTGGAGAAATCTCAGTCACGCTATCTACACTGAGAATTTTAATGTGCATCTACACGCTGTTTTACGGGACCCAGCTGCAAAGCAACTTTAAGGAGGAACTTTGCTCGAGCTATTTACTCAACAGATTGAAATTAAAACCAAACAACGCAAACAAAAGTTTCAAAGAGAACAAAGCGCAATGGCCACAGTTAGAGGACAAACTTGAACAGTGGGATATTGAACAGCAAGCAGAAGCTATAGTCTCTATTCGAACTTTCACGAAGGGCAGAATCATCACTAAAAAGATAAGTAACAGCAATGAGACTGACTCGGATAATGACCGATAATCCCCAAACCAGCGGTGCGGTTGGCCAGGAACTACCTCACTAGTTCCAGGTACAGAATGTTGTGGCCTGGCACCCAGGATCACTCTTCTGGGCCGTAGCCCTCCCAGTTGACTAAGTACTGGAGGTAGCCTTGTACCCGGCGAGAGTCGAGGATCTGGTGGACCATGTAGGCTGGAGCTCCTTCGATGATGTGGGGAGGCGGCGGCCGAGCCGCAGGAGCCAGGGCATTGAAGATGAAGGGTTTAAGATGGGAAACGTGGAATGTAGAGTTCACTCACATGGTAGGAGGTAGCTCCAGCCGATAGGTGATTGGGTTGACCCTAAGCACCACATTGAAAGGACCCAGGAACCTGGGTGCAAGTTTGCCTGAGACCCCACGGACCGGTAGGTCTTTAGTGGAGAGCCAGACCCTCTGGCCTGGTCTATAAGAGGGTGTCAGCTGGTCCTTATGGTCAGCCTGCTGACACATTATCTCTTTGGCCTGCTCAAGGACAAGCGGTGCACCATGACGACATGTTGAAGGAGGACGTTTGCCATCTCCTTGGTCGAGGGTAGGTTGGCCAATACGATGAAATTGGCCGCCTTGGAGAAGTGGTCTACCACGACCAGGATAATGGTATTTCCCATAGATGGTGGTAACCCTGTGATGAAATCAAGGGAAATATGAGACAACGGCCGGCATGGCATCAGGAGAGGGTGGAGGAGACTGGCCAGACACTCCCTGGACACGTTATTGGTGGTGCAGACCTGGCATTGCGTGACGTAGGCCCTGACGTCGTTGTTCAGCCCCGACCACCAGAAGTGCCGCTTGAGGATGTCGGCAGTGCCCACTACACCAGGTGAGCCGCCATGGGCGAATCATGGGCCTGCTTCTGAACCCTAGAGGGGACAAATTGGCGCCCCTCCAGGCCATTGCTCGGGTCAGGATCCCGCCTAAGAGCTCTAACAATGGCCTGGTCCAGCTCCCAGGTCAGAGCCCCTAGAATACATGATGGTGGGATAATAAGGTCAGGAGTTGCATTGGCCTCTGGGAGTTCCCACCATTGTGACAGGGATTCTGACTTGAGGTTGTTCGAAGCTGGCCTATAGGAGATGGTGAAATCGATGCGCATGAAGAACAGGTCCCAGCAGGCCTGCCAGGCATTCAGGAACTTCACCCCTTGGATGTAGGCCAGGTTCTTGTGGTCAGTCCAGACCACAAATGGATGACTGGCTCCCTCAAGCCAGTGCCTCCATTACTCTAATGTCAGTTTAATAACTAGGAGCTCCCGATTCCCTACAGGGTAATTGTGCTATGCGGGGGTAAGGCGGTGCATGAAGAAGATGCAGGGATGGAGCTTGAAGTCTTCCTTAGGCCAGTGGGACAGCACTGCCCCAACCGCTATGTCGGAAGCATCCACCTCCACAATAAAGGGCTGCCCCGGGTCCAGGAGATGTAGGACCGGAGCAGTCGTCAGCTGCTCCTTAAGGGCCTCAAAGGCCTCTTGGGCCTGACAGGTCCAGTGAAAACCACCAGGGCTCTTCCAGGTGAGGGCCATGAGGGGGGCAGCGATGCCGCTGAAGTCACAGATAAAGTGCCAAAAAAAGTTGGCGAAGCCCAGGAAGCGTTGGACCTGCCAGAGGGATGTGGGCTGTGGCCAGCTGGAGACTGCCTTCATCTTGGCTGGGTCCATCCTGATGGAGCCCTGCCCTACAATGAACCGCAGGAACGACACCAAGGCAGTGTGGAATTGGCCCTGTACATGCTGCTGGCTGAATATCTCAAGCAAGTCCTGATACTGAGCTGGTATGCCCGCAAGTTCGGGGGCAGAATTGGGTTCTTTAGAGGTGGGAGATGAGGATGCTGGCAAGAGGCAGGACTCCTGGCATTGTGAAGCCCAGGAGATAATCGACTGGGTCTCCCAATCGATGAGGGGATTGTAGTCTTTTAGCCAAGGGAGAACCAGGACAAGGCAGAGTTGGAGTAACTGAGTCACCATAAGTGAGGTCGACCCCACGTGCACCCCCACGGACACTGGTTCGGTGCAGAAGTGCACGGGGCTGAACCCAAGGTGTCGACCATCCACCACCACCACCACCTGTGGCAGCCACTCCCACTGGAGACCCAAATGCTGTGCCAGCCCATCGTTGATGAAATTACGGGCAGCTCTGGAATTGATACTGATCTGGAGCTCCCTACTTCCAGGGCAGGGAGGAGCAAACCTGAGTGGAGAGGAGGTGGACTAGGCCCGGGACTGACCCCCTTCACAGTCTGCGGGCTGGGTCATTTCCCTGTGACCTACTAGCGGAGTGCCCTAACTGCATCGGCTCAGGGTCAGGAGGAGATGGGCATTGCCAGCCTGAGCTCGAACACGATGGGGCCCATGAGGAGCATGAAGAACTAGGTGGGGGTCCACACTCGCAAGCCCGCTCCCTGAGGCGGGTGTCCAGCCGAGTGCAGAGCTCGTAAAGCACGGGCAGGAAAGCAGAAGGGTCCCGAGCCACCAACTCGTCTTTAAGACGGTCATTCAGACCCTTGAGGAAGACCGCCTGAAGAGCCACGTCATTCCACCTGGACTCCATGGCCACAGTACGCAAGTTAATTATATATTCAACTACCGGGCAAGAGCCCTAGGTGAGCTCGAGAAGGCATGGCATAGGGTTGCGCCCACCACGAGGATGGTGAAAAGTATCCTTCAGGGCCTGGACAAAGGCAGGTGACAAATTTGGGGGCTTTGGCCTCCCACAATGCCATGACCCAAGTCAGTGCCCTACCTGAAAGCAGGGAGATCATAAATGCTACCCGGGAGTAATCCATTGGGAAGCACCCTGGCTTCAGCTCAAAGAGCAATGAACACTGAAACAGGAACCCTCAGCACTTATCTGCTCTCCGAGAAACGTTCAGGAATGCTAATGGGCAAGTCAGTGCTAGGGGTGGCACCTGTCGCGGGCGGTGGGGCCTGAGCGGTTGGTGTACGGAGGCTTGGACGGCCAAGCGTAATTGGTTAAGTGAGACTGCAATTTCCTGAAGCTGCTGCTCATGCCGCCCGAGCACAACCTTTTGGATGCCTAGGGCCTGCTGGACACTGTCCTCTTTGGTCCCAGCCCCTACTAGGTCCATGGGCTGGACACGTACTTCTGTCATGATGGGAAGGTAGGACCCAAGTGCAGGAACTGGCAGTAGGGGGCGATATGTGTCTTTGGTAGGGAGTGCGTTGGGCTTCCTCTGACCCTAAACTAAGGACCCTAATGTGTTACCTCAGCCCTCCTGGTGCCTACTCCACCTCCCCCCTTGGCAGGTGAGGTGGTACCAGTTTCCCTAGAGAAAGGAAGGCCTAACGGGAATGCCACACCTAGGACACGCAAGAACAGGGAAAAGGGGGGAAAGGACAAAGGAACAAGAATAATAACATGAGTTAGCACAGGTACCAGGCCAGGCCTGAGCGAAAACAAAAACCCGAAAGGGGAAAGAGCAACAAAACCCATGAGATCAAGCTCTGAAAAAATGGTAGCAACAGAGGAGAGCTGGGGAGAGCTGTGCTTTCCCCAAGCAAAACAAAACCAAAATACTACCGAGGAAATAATGTAAGAACTAACGTGAGCGGATGAGATTACAAAACTAGATAAAGATGAAGGTTAGCACAAAACAAAGAACCCGAGTGAAAACATGAATAACATGAGTGAATATAAGCAAAGGAACGAACTCACAAAGCATAAAGAAAATAAAGCAATGAAGCCGATGAAGCGAGGAAGGCAGTGCGTGCAAGGATGCAACAAGCTTCAGGTGAAACGCTGGCGTATTTATAGCGTTTCTCACACCTGAAGCCTATTCGCTTCTTGACGAGCCTGACACATGCGTCATCTTCCGCCAGGCTGCTCGGTGGAGCATGGGCCCCCCTGGTGGCCTGAACGGCCGTGCAGACTTCTCAGGTGCACATCCATGATGCAAATCTCCTGTTTCACCACATCACAATCATGCTCTACTGGTTTAAGACATGGTGACTGTAGAGAACATTTGAGTAGAGTGAACTCACTGTCATGTTCCAAAACCTAGTTTGAAATGATTTGAGCTTTGTGAAGATGGTTACAATGTGGTCATACAGGGATGGACATGGATGTACAGAGGATGCAGCAGACAGACTGAATGGAGGAGGATGACTTGCTGTGGCAACCCCTGAAAAGGGAAAAGCTGAAAGAATCAGAAAAAAGAAGAAGATGAACATGGTAAGCAACAAAACTCATTAGGGATGGTGGGGAGGCAGCTTTTGGGCGTGCTGTTTGCTGATTATCCTTCACAGATCCTGATATTGCTCAGAGATCGAGGAGGGGTCATGAATGATGGGACCACCCAGGGAAGAAGGTGGGGCGTACCATGGCAGGAGGCATGACTCCTAGCACCAGGGTGCCCACACAAAGATTAAGCAAGTTTGTCCATTGATGTGTGGGTTGTGGGACTGGAGCCATTGGAATCCCAAACCAACTGGGGGGGGGTGTTGCTTGGGTGACCAACAGGCAAATTTTCTTGGCATGGGGAAACACCCACAGGTCGACTGGATACGTATGATGGGTGATGGCCCCAGTGCCCAACGCTCCCCATTGATGGCCCTGAGAGGATGGGCTGCGGAAGTTTCACCAGTGCCAGACAGAGTTTCCATGCTAGACCCTCATTAATAATGTTTCCTGCTGCCCCCATGTTGACACATGCTTGGAGCTGTAAGCTGGAGCCCTTCTCCCCTCCTATCTGGGCTATGGGAGAGGACCCTGCCACCTAAACTGCATGGACTCCAGTTTGGGATCTTCCATCCCATGATGCGGCTGGACCAGTCGGTGCATCGATCAGGCAGGGGGTGATCGGACACTTGCCCCATGCTCCCTTGCCCCTTGCCTAAGGTGTGTGTTGAGACGTACATAAATCATATAAGTCAGCAAGGGAGGCTGGTGGATCATGGACTATGAGCTCATCTTTGAGCTTCTTGCTGAGCCCCCTCTGGAACACCACTGATAGCGTCTCCTCTTCCATTGAGACTCCATGGCCAATGTTCTAAAGTCGATGATGCAATCGACCACAGGCCAGGAGCCCTGTGTAAGTTCAAGGAGGTGCAAGGATGGGTGCACACCCCCACAGGGGTGTTAGAAGTTTTGCCAGAGTGCACGGAGAAGGCGTCCTCAGTGGTGCATTCCATGGCTTTGATGTGGTGGAAGTGGAAGTGGGTGGAAGTGGGTAGGCTGCTGCTCAAGCATGAGGGAACATTGCAGGAGAAAACCCCTAACCCCCAGCAAACCACCAGGAAGTCCCCTACAGCGTGCATTTATCACACTGGCACAGCCCTCTGGAGTCAGGCCACAGAGCAGCAGGCCTCCTAAGAAACCCTGAGATGAACTGGCACCCTGTTCAATGTCTAACCCATTTTATTACAACGGTAAAACAGACAGTCAAATAAATGTTAAGCTAGATATTTTCTGATTTTATAGTAGTTAAACAAAAGCCAGTTTCCTACTTTTTATGTTTCAGTCTTAGGATGTCCAGTGAATTTCACTTTACAATATTCAACTTGGAAGCCATAGAGAAGCCAATATATACTGTACATCTTTATATAAAGTACTAAAGCATGTTGCTCTCTGTTAACTTGTCAAACTGGGAAATTAACCAAAAAATAAGTACGTGGGGAATTGCACTTGCCATACCAGTTTTGTCTTTGCTGTCTTCATGCCTTGAAATAAACAATAACCTCAGAAAACAAATATAATGAGCTCTTAAGTCAGCAGGGCAGTGAAATGAAAAGGTCATCCATCATTGTCCTGTTTGTCCAGAATAAATGGAATGAACTGAGCAAGCACGTTTCAGTACAAATAAACACACAATTGTTTGTATATAAATATTTATTGCAGAGGAGGTAATTTATGTACATGCTATCACAATATAACACCATCTACCAAATCTCCATTAAGTGTATGCTATTAGCTTGCTGTAGAGCATTTATTATAACAACCACAAATTACAGTGGGTTAATTACAGCTTTACTCACTATGCAACTTGTAACAGTCTATAAAAGACCAAAGTTATTATTTTTTAAGTTCTATGAAGGGCAGTGTAACATCAGTCCTAATAATTTCATCGAATCATGCAGAAGCCACGAAATCGATAGTTAAGACATTACAGCATTAAATGGTAGCAGTTACAGTAATAGTGTTTCCCCACTGAGTCACACACACAGGGGTTTAAATAAACAAACAAATGTACAAGAAATAAATGATGCAATAGGCAAGGTTACCAGTGCCAACAGTTCACAAAAGTTTATGGGGCGCTCACAGCAAATTACACACAGGCTGTGAAATCCTGATGACTGATTGACAAGCTCAGTAAATGCACTACGACACAACAACCATTCCCATGAACATTCTCTACGTGACAAAGATGGCAAAATACATCCATCTACCATTACACTAAGAACAGCTATACCACACAGATATATGTTCTGTTCTTTTATACTATGGGTTGCTCACCAGAGAAGTGGACAAGACAACAGAATAGGTTGCATGTTTAAATTCTCTTTATCTATTTGTTAAGGTCTTAATTGAGCACATATAACCAATGTGAATCATGATACCCCAGATTCAAAATAAAAGACTTTACAATGAATCTACAGAAGAAGACATTTTTTTCAGATTACACTTCAGCCATCAATAAAGAACTTGCTCTTACATAGAGACAAGTTCATATAACCACAGATGCATTTGAAATCTGACCCTAGGGTCAATAGAAGCTGGGAATAAAATTCATCATATTACTCATCCACAGAGTAAGTGAAACATTGTCTATGTTTTCTACTTCTTTGGTAAATATAAGATAATGTACATACATAGGAGAACCTTTAAAAACCAATAAGAATAAATGTATTATAACATATGAACTACTTGAAATAGTGTGATTCATATCCATTCTACAAGAAATGTTGTTGTCTGTTATCTTGTCCTTTGTAATGATCTCCTTCAGTACTTCACTCATCTATTCATCTTTAATTTTTACCTTCAAATTTCACTTTATGCTCACCAAATTTCAGCCTTTATTCTGATAGTCAGAATGAGACTTCAGACAGTCTGCTTTTGTTGCATCTCAAATCACCTACTACGCTGCAAAAAATCTACTTTAAAAAATAAGAAAAAAAAACTTAAAATGAGAAAAAAAAATACTTAATTTTACTGAATTTTCTTGTTCTGTTGGCAGATAATTTTAAATCTAAATCTAGGCAAAACATAATTTCTTATTTTAAGGCAAAAGTTTTTTTTTGGGGTTTTTTTTTTTTTTTTGCTTAAAAATGAACATGACAGGCAAGATATTTTTTTCTAGTTTTAAGATAATTATTACTTAACATAAGCAAAATTATCTGCAAACAGAACAAGAATTTTTTTTTCTTATTTTTTAAAGTAGATATTTTGCAGTGTAACCAATCATCAAATCAAAGAGGACATATTTTACTTCTATACATAAGTACTTCTGTGATTAGGACTCTTTATAGTTTGCTATTTTAATGTTGGGGGTACATTCAAGAGCTCCTTCACTCTACCAAGTTATGTAAATGTGGCCAATCAAACCAATTAGCACCAATTAGTGAGAATTTGCATCTGACTACAAGCAGGGAGCCTCTTCCATTCTTTTTTTTTATATTTCTGTGAAGCTCATGTCTACTAATCTGCACCCACCTAACTGTGTGTGTGTGTGTGTGTGTGTGTGTGTGTGTGTGTGTGTGTGTGTGAGTGTGTGTGTGTGTGTGTGTGGTG
>JAVSBU010000001.1:7619706-7632982 GCA_033118015.1 Loricariichthys derbyi
AGGCAAGATATTTTTTTCTAGTTTTAAGATAATTATTACTTAAAATAAACAAAATTATCTGCCAACAGAACAAGAAATTTTTTCTCATTTTTTAAAGTAGATTTTTTGCATTGTACCGTATTATAATTTATAACACTATTTTGATTCAATAGTATGTGGCTTAGAATGGAGCCTCAGTGTAGCACAAACCTAGCATTAATAATAGTTGGACTCATTTGTATTCTTAGTAGCCTATATATGGACTCATATATTTTGGCCTGATCTTCATCCAAGTCACACACCTAAACTAATAAAATGAAAATATGTGGTGACGTAATATCAGAAACAGCCAATGATGTCTGCATGTGAAGCCCGACCAGATGAAGGGCACCATTTACTCCTGTGGTGGTTAGCTAATTTCTTAGATCTCTGATCCTCACAAATACCACTCAGATATATTGATAAACTGAAACAGTTCTGTATATTGGTCTAAAATAATAGCTACATGGAACATTTGGTGTAGGTTATTGCTGCTAAATGTGGTTTCACCAGTTATTAAATAGATTGACATACATTGTCCAGATTAGACCATGACTGAATGACTATTGTGTTCAACAATAAAGACATGAAAAATACAACTGTTAGTAATTACTTTAAGTAGATTGTCTATTATTATGGCTTGGATGAAGATCAGATCTCATGTGTAATTAATGCAGAAATCAAATAGATTTCAAACAGTGCATAAAGTTTTTTTTCCTAATTTTTTGCTTACATTTTTACTCAATCACTAAATTTATTATGTATTTTCATTATAATTATCAATTAGTTCTTTCTGTTTAGTAATTTGTGTTTATTTAAGTACTTATTATATATATATATATATATATATATATATATATATATATACATACATTTTTTTTTCTCAGCATTCTTATTAATCTCAGAGGTGACTGATGAAGTCGAAGTCAGGGCTCTGTGCTAGATGGCAAACATATCTTTATTGACTTTGTTTTACGGAGTCAGTGGAGATAGTTGTTGGGGAGATGGAACCTATGAAAGTGTCATTACTGAGTGTGACTGAGGTGTTCAGTACAACCAATTCCATAGCCAATGTTTGTAGCAGCAAGTCTGACCTTAAATAATAGAGATCATAGAGAAGGCTGTCCATAAACCTTTGATATTGCTAATTTTAAACAGTTATTTGTCTGTCAGTACGGATAATCTTGGTTCTATCTGGGATATCTATATCTATGAGTAATTCAAGACAATATTAGATCACTGAAATCACAAAAAAAAATTTTGTTGTAGAGTAAATATTCATCACACTAATTTAAGCAAACAGTATATTACAATCTGTGACCCTATTTACTTCTGGTCTTTCACACATCCTGTAACTGTGTTGTAGCCTGATAAGATTTTAACCTCAAGAATTTTTAGTCAAATATTTTCACGGGTTCGCAAGAATGACATGTTATTGCCGTAGTACGCGTAATATGTGAATTAAATTATATTATTTAAGTCTTTCTGTTTATAACCCCTGTTTTTGCAACAAAAAGTTGCAGATTAAAAGTGGCATTTCACTGTAGAATTTAATCATCAGCTTAAAGGTGCTAACATTCATTCATTTTTCACATTTCATATCTAAATTTCCTCTTAACATAACAAGCCACCTATTGAAATTTTGAGACTCAGGTGCATTTATAACGCAAACTAATAATTCATATACTCAAGACTTGAGTCTTGTTGATATCTTGTGTAGCTAGGGTTAGTGAAACCTGAATCTGAGGATTGCATTGTTTTATCACTGACCACAACATTCATAATGAGCACTTGAAGTGTCATTAATACTGGCCTGGTGTAAGGAGATTCACACCTAAAACATAGTATAAAACTGATGCTAGTTAATCAAAGACTCCAGAAAAAAGCAGAGCACACATTGTTTCATGACTAGACCATGTAAATGTCCCAGCAGAAATTGTCACATGATTGGTATTCACATAAAAGGTCATAGAGAATAATCAGGCTACAAATATAGCAATTGCAGCAGGCAACTGTAATGCCAGCATCAACATTAGAATCATAAAATAACTATGGTGTTTACTAAGTAGGCAAATAAATCAACAATCGAGCCTCTAATGGGAGACTCCCTCACATTCTGACCAGAAGTTGCACAGTGAACACAAAATCACATTTACATTTTTTTTTATCAGTTTGCAAACATGTTGGTTTGATTTGATTCTCAGCATATAGGTTGGTGAGCACAAGGAGTGAACAAGTTTTGTACTCTTCCCAATACAATGTTGGAATGATACAAGATCCTTTAAATAGGTACATTCATACCAGCTAATTTGGAAGCATAAAAATGGTTTTAATAAAATTACTTGCTTCTGTGACAGAAAAGCATGCATACACTCGTGCATGAAAGTGTGTGAAACCTTTAGAATTGTTCTTATTTGTGCATAAATATGACCTAAACATCACTTGATTTTCACACAAACCCTAAAAGTATAAATATAAAGAGAATCCAACTGCTGAGGAAAATTATCCCAGTGAGTGGAAAAAGTATGTTTGCTTTCAGGTGTGAACCGCAGCTAAACATATCCAATAACTTTTTGATCAGTTCTGCACAGCAGCTTGGAGGAATTTTACCATATTTCTCTGAACAGAACAGCTTCAACTGGAATGTTGATTGGGTTTCTTTACATGAACTGCAAACCTTCCACAACATTTCTATTGAATTAAGGCCAGGGCTTTAACTTGACATTTTCAAACTGTTATCTTTATTCTTCTGTAACCATTTTTGGTAGAACGGCGAGTGTGTTTAGGGTTGTTGTCTTGCTGTTATTCAGTTCCTGGACATATTTCCTGACATTTGCCTTTAGAATTTGCTGGTATAATTCAAAATTAATTATTCATATATATTCCAATTATTCATATATATAGCAATGATGACAAGCCATTCTGGAAAAAATGCAGCAAACTAGGCTCAAACCATATTATTACCACCACTATGTTCCACAAATGGGATAAGGTTTTTATGTTGGAATGCAGTGTTTACATATCTACAGGCATATCATTTCTCTTTTAACCCTCAAATGTTCTATTTGGCCTTAAACATCCCCAAAAGATTTCTCTGATAGCCTTCTTGCTTGTCCTCATGAATAAAATGCAGATGGACAGCAGTTTTCTTTATGGAGGGCAGTGGATTTCTCCTTACAATATTGTTGTACACAAAATTGCTGTGCAGTGTTTTACCAGTAGTGGACTAATGAACATTAGAATTAGTGAATGTGTACGAGACCTTTAGTTGCTTTGAAGTCATGTGATACTGCAAACTATTGCATTGTCATGATGCGGGTGGCAAGATTGGAAGGAGGAACCAAGCACAGACAGCTTAATGAATAATGATCATTCCCTAGGTTCAGGCTTAAGGTACAGTATATGTAAAAATTAATTAAGATACCTAATTAATGGGCAGCTCTGCTGAACCCATCATAAGGCAAACAATTGACAACCCCCCGAGAACCAGCGAAGGTAGGGCACACAGGGGTGTAAAGGACATAACGAACGCCACTAACCTTGCTGCTGCACGCGTCGGGACTCTGCTCCGGAGCAGCATGGAGCAAAAGCGGAGCAGCATGCGGTTCCGTATTGCGACGTTCCGTATTGCGATACACTTCCACAAATGTTATATTTCATATTTATGCAAGACAAAGAACATTCTAAAGGATTCACAAATGAAAGGTCATTATGAGAATGTCTAGATAAATTTAAATAATTAGACCAACATGAATGCAATAACATTATGTCCTCCATAAACCTCTTTTTTGTCATTGAATATGCTAGTTATTAGTGCTACAGGCTAGTTTTTCCACACGTAGCCACATGATTTGCGTGTACAACAGAAACATAGAAATAATCTGATATGCATTTGACTACTCATGTATTATGATGTTAACTTCACATATCAGTTACCTCCATCTTTGGCAATTTCTTAATGTCAGTTCCAACTAACTTTAACAAAAAATACTACAGATCATGCTTATCCTAAGACAATTCATGCATGCTCCATCTGAATATTGGTAAAATACATTAATGATATCAGGGTACTCGTATTTCTGCAAACATGTACAATTTCATAAGACTGACATAGTCAAAAAGACCATGCTACAGATGCAGCTAGTAAGGATTTAATAAAATTCAAATGGTTAATACAACCCCAATTTCAATGAAGTTGGGCTGTTGTGTAAAATAAAAAGCAGAATATGATGACTTGCAAACCCAACTATGGAGATATGGGTGGTAGCACCCTTGGGGAATCATTGACTTTACTCTATCTAAGAGCCCTTTCATTACCTCGGACATCCTTGTCCTACACCGCGGTCCCCTCTTTGCAGGAGGGGCAGTACCAGTCGACCTTGCTGGATGCTTCTGCTGATGGGCTACCACAAGAGTGGCCTTACCACCAGGGGTGCATAGAACACAGCAAAGAGGCTCAAAACGAGTGGCATTTAAAGCACAGAACAAGCTGTGTTTAAAACTCAGAACATGCAGTGAATTAAGCACAAAAGAATGGAAGTATAAACGCTCAAAACGTTGGCAACAAGGAATGCTGTGGAAAGCTGGCTTTAAATAACGCTCTGCTCACCTGTGCCTTGTTAACATCGATTGCCGCTGCAGTGCCCTCATGCCTGAGGAACGCTGGGAGTGATAGTTCTCCCAGCTCTGCATGTTGAGCGGTGCCACCGCCCTCTAGCGGCGGGTCGTGCAACCGCAGGCCTTGTAACAGAGGAACATTGTTTTTAAACATTTCAATAATTTTCTCACACATTTCCATGGCCTTTGCCATCACCTGCTCTTCAAAGTCTCAGCCTTTCTTGGATACTGCTTTTGTACCAAATCATGATCATAATCACCTGATGACATCAAATGTTTGAAATCACATCATTATATAGATTTTTAACCTTATTACTAGCCTTAAATTGGGACCGTCCCAACTTTTTTGAAATGTATTGCAGGCATCAAATTAAAAATGCGTGAATATTTGCAAAGAAACAATGGAGTTTATCCGTTTGAACATTAGATATCTTGTAATTGTAGTGTATTCAATTGAATATGGGTTGAAAAGGATTTGCAAATCATCATATTCTGTTTTTAGTTATCTTTTACACGGTGTCCCAACTTCATTGGAATTGGGGTTGTAAATGAGTATATATGTGATGAGGAAAGGCAGGTTGTTCTACATTGCACATAAAAAGTTGCATAATTGTCATACTACTGCTTGTGTTTTAATAAGTACTCTATACGAATCTGGAATGCTTCGTGATTTGTTGCATTTCTGTTCTTTTTTCTTTTTTTTTTTTCCAAAAATATGGGAAAGAAAGGCAGCTTGTGTGACTTCATTTTATTCTTTCAAGTCGCCATAAATTATATCTAGAGTCTAGGGTTTTATGACACAATGCATGTAAGATAAGAACTACATTGTAATTGGTCCAGACAGGTCAAGTGTCATGCTTTTTTTGTTGATGGTTGTTCATCGCAGTCCCATGGGCATGCATCTGCCATACTGACACCACCAGGAACTCCCTCTTTAGAATTTGGGCTTTTATTTTTCGGCATAGATGAACCAGTGTTTCTGGTCACTTCTTTAGTCACTGAGGATTCTTCAAAATCCCATGGACATATAGCAGCTTGCTTGCTTTTTGCTATTGCAGTGTTTGAACTTTTCATTGCACCCACCTCATAAGTACTATCCACATCCCAAGGACAAACATCTGCCAGTTTGGCCTGACTAGGTGGTCTTTCTCTTGGTTTAGCTGAAGAAGACTTGTCTTTGGACTTTGCATTGGCTTTTTCATCATCTATATTCCCTGCCTTCGCGTTCTGTGTCCTAAATGTTCTTATAGGTGTGGTGCTTTTCTTTGTTGCTGGAGTCTCCTTGGTTGTATAAGCTTGCGACTGGCTGGGCATCTTTTCAGAGATAGGACTTGTTGATTCATAGTTCCATGCACAGACATCCACCTTAGAAGGTGCTAGCATGGAATTTCCAGGAGATTTTAAGCGCTCAGGAAGAACATCTTTTGTTTTGCCTTCATCCAGGGTACCCTTGCCTTTCACTTCCATTTTTGCTTTGAACTCAGTGCTTTGGAACTTGCCCTGATTAGAGAAGTGGTTTGAGTCTACTGATTTTTTTGGCAGTTCCTCAAAGTCCCACGGGCATACCTCAGCTCTCTGAGTTTTGATTCTGTCTCCAGTTGCCTCTGAGTGTTTCTGGGATTGGGCAAGTTGACACAATGAATTTGGCTTTGAAGCCTCTGTTTGACCTTCTACTTCTTTACCACCTTCCTCCCAAGGACGGATGTTTGCTTTGTCCACCGGATTCTGGTTACGAATCAAAGATGGTGACTGTTCTACTCCTTTCTGCTTCTGTTGCTGTTGCTTTGAAGATTTAACACTGTTGCTGCGGATTGTGGTTGATTCTTCTTTGGCAATAGATACATGCTTTTGTACCTTGTTTTCTGAGGGAGTGGGCAAATCCTCTACCTCCCAAGGGCACACCTCAGATATATTATACGTGTCCTTGCTTTTTGATAGCTCACTGCAGATGGATGACTGACTTCCACTACCTTGTTGCTTCATTATTCCAGCTTTAGTAGCTGTCTGTTTATACTCTACTGATTGGCCGATGGTCATCTTCATATAGCCCTCCTTATCTTCATTTTCAACAGGGCTTTTGGCTTCTTTGTTTTTTTGTTGACTTTTTTTATTGGGATCCTCCACATACTGGTTCTTCCCTGTCAGACCCAGTGTCCTTTCTTTCGCGTTGGCTATGACACTGAGAGACTTCTGCAACATGGATGTCCTTGGGTGGAGAGGCTTCTTGTCAGCTGTCAAATTGTGAGCACTAGCTGACTTGCACACCAAGGGAACTGACTCAGTTGACTCACTAGTAGCATCAATTTTCTCAGAAGACCTTTTCTTCACCAGCTTCTTACCCATCAAAGTTTCAAGAAGAGAACCCTCTGTAGTGGACACTTCCATCTTGTCGGTTGTAGAGCTGCTGGAGTTTTCACTCTGGTCACGCACATGGTCATAACTGCTGTGTGACTTTTTCAGGGAAAATACCTTGTTCTTTAGGGATTCCTCTTTGACAGGTTTTGCTGAATTACAAGGTTCAAATGGATTTTTCCTCAGTGCACAGATGCTGTTACGGTTACTACTATGACCGCCAAGCTCCTTGTCATCACGGCTGTGCTGACGGCTCATAGTTTCTGGGATCTCAGTGATGCGTCTCATAAGAGATCGTCCCAAGCCTTTTTTGGAATTGCGTTTCTTCTGAAGGTGAGGGTTGTTGGCTAACATTTTTTTCCTTTTATAGATCTCTAACTGAGAGTACAGTTTTTTTAGCTCTTCCTGTGAAAGAAAGGCAAGATAATGGAATAATATAAACAATTTTGACAGCAGAATGTGCTCGGCAAAATGGAAATAACATGTAAGCAGACACCCTAATGCACAGAAAGCATGCTGTGAGAGCTATTGTATGCAACTACATACTGTGCCACAAAAATGCTTGAACAATATGGCATGCTGTTTGACATCAACCAAGTACAGTATCACCTGAGACAGCATGGAAATTTTGCATGTTCTATTGTTAGGTCAGAAATAGTCTCTAAATATTTGGTTTAAATTTTGTGTAGCCCATCACTGACTGTAGGACAATGCAGAGACATAATCTATGCCTCTTAACAAATTGTCCTTGCCACTGGCAATAGTTAATGTCTGTAGTGAGAGACTTTTTCAGTTCTAACAATGAAACAACAACCTCTGCTTACTTTGGTACATTTTTCCCAATGACTGTCACAAGACCTTACACCATAGCCATTAATAGAACTGAGTTGGTCCATTTCGTCTGGTGTCTGCAATAAAAACTGCCATGGCTCAGTAACTTATAAATGATAGGACGAGCAGATCTTGAAAATGTGTATTTACAGAAATATGAAAAGGTAATGAATGTATAAGCAGGGTTAAGAAAAGCATACTGACCCGTATGTCCTCTGGATCAAGACTATGCTCGCTCCATGCAGAGGTGATGCTGCTATTTAGGTATGACCCAGATCGCCCCATGTCTAACTCATCCTCATAGGCTTCAGTTGCTATGTCATCCCTCAGATGTGTCCCAGCAAACAGGAACTACAAGATGCACAGATAAATCATGAAGCTGTCAAAATGATTACTCCTATACTCAAGGCAATAATTATTAAAGGGCAAATTCATCACAAATCTTTTCACCATTGAATCCTAATAACATCAATATCATATATCTGTCGACAAAGTGAAATTTACATCCATGGATTTTAAGAAAAAATGAATTTTGACCAGCATCTGCTATGACCCGGAAATTCAGATTGCGCGCTCGGCAACTTTCGGAAAATTGTCTGTGATGACGTAGGCTGAGTGAGTCATCTGCCATTATTGCCATTTAGTGTGGTTCATTGTAGTGCAAACAAAACGAAATGCCAAACTATTGTGTAGTTGGAGATTGCACGAATGATGCCAACAGTTCTTTGGGAATATCAACGTATACTTTTCGAAAGAGTGGTGCCATTAGACGTGCATGGATCCGCTTTCCACAAGCCACTTTAGGTATGCGGTCTCACTAACTGAAAAATCATTTATTAAACATAATGAACGCATTTTGATCTTAATATGCTAATAAGCATTTGCTAAAATTTGTAATGCTCGCACATTGACATCGCGGTATGTAGCGCGGTATGTGGCGTCTGCTATATAATATGTACATGAGTACATACTGTATATATTACTGGAGTAGGACTTTAATATAATATGTCCCAGTATGCCGTGTTCAACCTACACTGTACAACACTAACAGGCTATATACACGTACAGTGAGAGAAGAGAAAATAGTGTCTATCGCTAAGATTGTTGTTGAAGGAAGCTTGGCATAGCCAGAACCGTACGGAAGAGCACGTTCTACTGTAATACAGCCAGCTGCAAACTTCTGATTCATGATATATTAAATTAAATTGTTCATGTTTGTAAATCGATTGATGGGAACAGATCGGAATTGGATGTTCAGTCAAAATCCGACTACCGTGTACATGGTCATACACCAATCCATTGTGAAGCCTGATGTTGTTAATTAATTCCGGGCAGATAAGAACCTGATAAAAAACAAGTTTTAAATATATTTTCCTTGTCTAAATGTACAAAACTATTAAAATGGACTGCTATGGTTCATTTCTACAGATAGAAAGTCAATAGAAAAGACCTTTACCAATCTTCCGATGGTGGTTAGAGCTCTGGTTCGTCCTGGATTATTACATCCATATAGCATTTACGTCTGCCCTCCTCGAATTCTTCATCTTCTACTAGTCCTCATTCAGACACTAACAAGTACCCCATCATCCTCAGATTCAAAGTGAAAATCACTGAAATCCGACGAGTTTGAGCTGCTATCCATTTTAACAGTGGGACGCTTTGGACTCACTTCTCACTTTGCCTACGTCATACACAAATGAGCCTATTGCCATTTTGCACGGGTGTTTTCGGAAAGCCTTGAGAATGGCCTACAAAATTCCATTTTTTAACAATTTAAGATATACTAATCTCCATGTGATGGCATGAAATTATTATTTGTTATATAAAGAACCAGAAAGGACGATTAGATGATATTCACCAAAATACAATGAATTTGCCCTTTAATCCAATCTATGACCACATAAAGCATAGGAAACACCACTGATCACTAAGACATCACCATCTAATAAACAGGTTTAGCAATAAAAACAAAATCAATACATTTTACCTTTGGAATAAGTAAGAGCCCCAGTGTAACAGTCACTGTTAATTGTGTGTGAGTGAAGAACAGTATAAGCATCCAGTCAGGGTGAAGCTCAGAGGCAAGAGTGAATCTGTGAATAGACAGATATATGTTCAAACCATCTGCTAATTCACTTATCCAGGTTTCCACTTACACGTTGTATAAATTTATTTTAATCATGCAAGATTTTCTATCCAGCCTTAACGTTTATTCATCCATTTATTGTTCCATGTAATCCAGTTCAGGGTCACAGGAATCCAGGGCCTAACCACCAGCACAGGATGCAAGCTAAGAGCCAACCCTAGGAAGGGTGTCATTCCAACGCTGGGCACATGCAGCACAATTTAGAGACAGTAATTGACCTAACACATATTTGGAATGTGGGAGTACACTACACATCCTCTTAAGGCTAAATGATGAGAAATAAATATATTGACCTACAAAATATTAATCAAGAGACTGAAACGTACCCAATTGTGTCTTCTTTTGGCCACAATTGTGATGTTGAGTGGGAGTTTTGCGACTGCTGGTATCCTTTATGTTGCATGTATGACCATACCCTTCACTACACGTGCAAATTCAGCTACTTCTTTCACAGTATGACTTTTGCCAAGCCAAAATACAAAAATTCCTTTTTGCCAATCATTAACATTTGCTTTGTGACCTATTTTCCAGACATCGAACAAGATATTAATTGCATTGTATCAGCTCGTCCAAATCCTCCTTCTAAACGGATTATACCACACACTTAAGAGGTTTTATAGCCTGATCATCCTCATGCAACGCCATCTCTAGGAGCCTTAAGTTACTACCACCTTAAACAAGCAATGTGACATTTTTATAGTATATGTTACTCTGGAGTAATATTGTATTACACTGGAGAAAAAAGATTATTCTACCTGAACATGTTTTGGGTTTTATGGATTTTAGGCTGTTGAACATGAAAATCACTTTCCAAATCAAATCAAATTTTCTTATAATGTACTGAATACAATTTTTTATGCTTTTCCAAGTCTAGTAGTATGTTGTCTTGGTATGCCAAGTTAGAATGCAGAGAAACTATAAACTATGGTGGCATTTACAGATATTGTTTGGATGTACCCAAGTTCATCGTGCTTCTCAAATTTGTGTGACATTTGTAGTCAAACTGAGAGCTTGGCTCAGAGTCCCAGTGATATGATGAGAACAGAATGATCACAGGATACCTTGATATTTCCATTATTTCTACCAAATGGAAAATTTGACTGATGCAGATGATACAAACTTTATGCCTGGTTATCCTCATCTGATAACACAACCAGAATTAAATGACCTGAGCCAGGGAAATAATGGGGTTTACTGTTACAGTTACAAAAAAATCCTATCTTTCAGAACATTTAAGAACATTTAGTAAAATTCATTTTGCAGGTTGACAACCCCTGTAATGACACTGATGAATTGTTCATGGCTTTAGGTTATGCATTTGGCCCCCCCAAAATGGTTGTCTTTTATGGAGTAAACAAAGTTAAGTCTGGAAGCTGTCCTGTTACATAAAGGCAATGCCAGCCATTCAGTATATGGTGGTCACATGAAAAATACATATAATAAACAGGTGCTTGAGAGTTTGTGAACTTTCTATATTTCTGCATAAATATGACCTAAACATCATCACATTTTCACACAAGTCCTAAAACTAGATAAAGAGAACCTAGTTAAACAAATGATACATAAAAATTATACTTGGTCATTTATTTAGAAAAATGATCCAATATTACATATTAGTGAGTGGCAAGAGTATGTGAACCTCTAGGATTTGCAGTTAATTTGCAAGTGAAATGAGACTCAGGTGTTTTCAATCAATGGGATGACGATCAGATGTTAGTGGGTACTGTTTTAATTTAAAGAACAGAAATCTTCACAACATGTATTTGATGAAGTGTACCATTGCAGAACAAAGGAGGTTTTTGCGGACCTCAGAAAAAGAGTTGTTGATAGTAATCAGGCTGGAAATGGTTACAAAAGCATCTCTAAAGAGTTTGGACTCCAGCAATCTACCCAGGAGTGGTCGACCAACAAAGATCACTCTAAGATCAAGACATATAATAGTTGGCGAGGTCACAAAGGACCCAGTGTAACTTCTCTCATATTGGCTAATATTAATGTTCATGACTCCACCATCAGAAGAACATTGAACAACAATGGTTTGTATGGCTTGGTTGCAAGGAGAAAGTGACAGCACTCCAAATAGAACAATCCTGCTCATTTTGGTTTAAAAGAAAAGTGTTATGTTTGGAGAAAGGAAAACACTGAGTTCCAGCATAAGATCCATATCCTATCTCTGAAACATTGTGGTGGTAGTATCATGGTTTGGGCATGTTTTGCTGCATCTAGGCAGGACATCTTGGCATCATTAATGGAACAATGAATTCTGAATTATATCAGAGAATTCTAAAAGAAAATATCAGGACATCTCTCAAGGGAAGGTGAGTCATGAGACAAGACAACAACTCTCAGCAAACAATTCATTCTACCAAAGAATGGTTAAAGAAAAGTTAATGTTTTGGGATGGTCAAGTCAAAGTCTTGACCTTAATCCAATCATGCATGAATTACTGCATCAGTGCGTCATGGCAGAGAGGCGATCAGCCCATGGCACAGCTCAGATGTAATGGAAGCCCATGTTGCTTTGATAACCACCTTCAGGTCACCTCCATTGTTGGGTCTGGTGTCTCTCATCTTAATCTTGACAATAGCCAAAAGATTCTCATCTCTCATTGAACCAGCTTTGGTACCTTTGGCAGTGTGGGCAGGTGCCAAGTATTGCTGAAAAATGAAATCAGCATCTCCATAAATCTTGTCAGCAGAAGGCAGCATGAAGTGCTCTAAATCTTTTTGCTAGATAGCTGTGTTGACTGTGGACTTCAGAAAAAAGCAGACCAACAACAGCAGAATCATCACTGCCAAATCATCACTGACTGTGGAAACTTCATACTGGACTTCAAGCAATATGGATTCCATGCCTCTCCACTCTTCCTTTAGACTGTGGGACCTTGATTTTCAAATGATATGCAAAATTTTACTTTTACCTGAAAAGAAGACCACTGACCAACAGTCCAGTGGTTTTTCTATACAGCCCAGATAAGAAGCTGGTGACATTGTCTCTGGTTCAGGAGTAGCTTAACGTGAGGAATGTGACATTTGTATGGCATTTCTAGGATTCACCTGTGTGTAGTGGCTCTTGATACACTCTTGTTCTTATATAAAATTCAAATATTCTGAGCAGTGATGGCATAGTAACCTTTGAAATGTAACCTGATTTCTGATTACTGATTACTCCTTTAAAAAGTAACTTAGTTATTTTACTGATTCTTCTTCTTCTTTCAGCTTTTCCCTTTTCAGGGGTTGCCACAGCGAGTCATTCTCTTCCATCTCACTCTGTCCTCTGCATCCTCTGTCCTCACACCAACTACTTCCATAT
>JAVSBU010000001.1:7655065-7666481 GCA_033118015.1 Loricariichthys derbyi
CTGAATGTATGATACGGTGTCCTGCTTGGATGCTGGGGTGATTTGATGCGATGTTTTTAACCATATAGTGCACATTGCTTTGGCTCCTGATGTTCGCTAATTGAAAATTAAAATAAATTCTAAAGTGAAATTTTATTCTTATTTCCGCCGCCGTATTCAGGTTTTCATTACAGAAATCCGGCAAACAAGAAATAAAAAAGTCTGGTCTAAACGATCAAACTGCATGTGCACATAATGTGCCTTAGTCCAGAGCATGGTAAGATCATGCTAGTCAAAGGAAACATATTTTGGGGACCAACCTCAAGCACAGCATGGATTGAATAGTGACAGTACAACCAGTCATCTGGCTATCATAAAACATCCCTTTAGAAACGTTACCGAACACTTCAACTACAAGAACCAACCGTTTATGCACCTTCTTAAAACATCCAGGAGATGTAACCTGTGCTGTTTTAACAAGATCATTGTTATTTGGTATATGCATGGTTTTAACCCATAAGTAACCACAGTGACATACATGTCACAAACACTTTGAAAGGTCCGGGAATTTCCTTTTACAGCTTTACCCTTCATTTTAACTCATTATATCCCTTAGTGACTTATTTGGAACATCCTGGATACAGTCATATGACCACTGTCAATGTGGTCATGTGACCTCGTTTAGAAAAAGGTCTCCAATACCTTAATTTTCCTTTTAGGTGAACTGGGTTTGGGTTCTTATGGGTTAATGATTTGCCTTGTTGGTGCCTACTGTGAAACAACCCAGTAAAACACACACACACACACACACACACACACACACACACACACACACACACACACACACACCCCAAGTATTGTGGTTTGCCACCTCCTCGTTCACCCATTTTGTACAGTACCTGCATTTTTGCCAGTGTATCTGTTGCTCTACACCTTCACGACATACCCAGTGTTTCCCTTCTCTGTACAAGGTGTTAAATTGTTTAAAAAAATAAAATAAAAACATCTGATTTCTTGCCTACAACTTGCTACTGTTATAACCTACCGACGTTGTGTACACTGTAGCAAACTTCAGGTGCTTGCTTTATTAATGAATCATATTGTATATCACCAACCTGTTGTCAACCAGAGCAGCTATTTACAATTTTAGCAGACGTCCTTATCCAGAGCGACTTATAATTTTATACATTCTTACAATCCAAGTAATTGTGGGTTAAGGGTCTTGCTTAAGTAGGTATGTGAGCATCACTGAGATCGCCTACCTGGACCTTCTGCCAAAGTGGCAATACGACCTGTGCATTGGGCTGCAGTGCATTGAGTGTTTTGTATTGCTCGTCATTCTTTTGTGTGTTGCTTTTTCTTAATGCACAAATAGTAGGGTCGTGGTAAATATTCTCCCCTTCAAGACGAACTGAAATTTTTTTCCGAAAGATACATGACAATGCAGTGAATTTTTTAGGTGAATATAGCAGTCACAGAAACATGTCCGCAATTTCTTAAGGTAAGCTAGGAGAAGCAAAATTCTTTAATATGAGTCAATTTAATATGATCTTATCTCGGCCAAGTTTCATCCAATTTTATGAATTAGAAGTTCTGTTTTTTGCATTTACAATATGATGTGGGTCATGCCGGAAGTATGGCCACCATAAGAAAGTTATGTGGCCCTTTGTTTTTGGGTGACAGATTTTGTATTGTTTTAAAGGTCCCCTCCAGTGGTCCTAATAGGGTCTCATTTATCTATCTGATTGGGTTAATTAAGTGCCACAGCAATGAAATCGCACTTGAACTATTTTAACAATTTTATGCTATTTAGTGCTATAAAACAGACAACCCAACGAAGTCTTGCTGAGAGGCTGATCAGATCGGAAATCGCACCGGCTCGTGACGTAGTGTTCGCGATGGGTCAGAATTTCCATGCGAAATAGGTCACACTATGATTTTTACCAATTTGTGTTCCCCATATGAGATGAATCCTCTTTATCCACGACCAAGCAGCGTCCTTATTTACTCAGGGTCGCTACAGTATGAAGCATTAGTCACCTGCCGATGACATCACGTCGCGTATTTCTCTTCGGCTGTATTTTGTAAGCTCTGTGACAACTATTTTGAACGTGATTTACCGACTTTTAACAGGTTAAACAAAAACAAATAGGCAAAACGTTCAGCTGCATTCAACACTATTTACTCGACTCTATCCATTCAGCTTAAGTAGATATGACCACTGGAGGGGACCTTTAATGGTAATTTTGGCAGAAATTGCAGGTAATATTTCCGTTTTTTAAAATTTAATAACTTTCTTGTTTTTTTTTCATAGAATAATGATCTTTACATCACTGGAAAGGTATCTTCAAGCACTTTCCACTGATATAAAGAACAGCACATTTTAATGCTTTTTAAATTTTTAGTCACATACCTAGTTAAGGACCTAACAGTGGCAGCCTGGCAGAGGTGGGATTTGAACCCTGAACCTCTTGGTCTATAGTCCAACACAGTAACCACTACCACTGTCCTAGGGGCAAATGACAAAAATCGACCTAAATTCTTAAGAGCACCTGTTATGGCCAGTTTACACAGTTGTATGCTGATTTAATGTTGATAACATCGTACTGTAGTCCAACATAAACAGGATTTCATAGTGAATAAGTTGATCTTGAGGTGGGTTATTTAGACCAGGCTTTCAGTATAACTGTTATAGCGATATGTTAGTATATTATTATAAGGGATAAGAGTTGTTAGAATAAGCTTTCCCATCCCTAACCTGTACGACTCTCTGCTACCTGCGATTGTGACAGAATCTCTCAAACAGCCAGGCCTGAACTCACACCAGCTCTGTTTACTCCTGTACTTACAAGGTTACACTTTCATCATAAATACACTGTTGAACTTTAATCGATAGGAGATAGCTCGCTAACGTCACGGTGCCACGCGAGTAAAATATCCGAAAATACACTCACACCGTTCGGCATTCTAATGAACCCAACGTCTCAAACTGTCATCCGGTATGTTTGAGCTGCTAACCTACTTATTAACTATCACTTTAGCGTGGCGTTCGCTGTCCAAACAACGCAACAAACTGTTTATTTGCTTACATTTACACACAAAAACAGATAGCGCCTCTCATTAACACAAACAACGCTCCCAAACAGCTTAACAAACACCTACAACAAACAAACACCGGCCGCTTTTTACGTAACCAAAAGAGGAAAACATTGTTGCTAGCTTACGGAATCGATGCGATTCTGTTTCTTTCCTTTCCAGCTTCCAGCCAACTTAATTCAGCACGTAATCCGTGAAAAACTTTTCCCAAAGCTCTCATACGCGTTGCATGTTCGCTCTGCTAGTTCGAGGTGAAACATTCCTTGTTCAGGTGAGTGAGAAAAACAAGTTTTCCTCCTTTTAAAAAAATCCGTATAGTAAAGTTGTAGCGTTTACTCCATCATGGTGGCCATGTTTAAGAGCGACCGAACCACTACCTGTCATTGCCACGGACAAATAGATCCACAATGCAAGCTTTTCTACCACATTTACTGTTTAAAGTGAAACAGCGCACAATTGCAACGTCGGATAAATAAATAAAACGAGAAAGAATGATTGGAAGTGTAAAACAGTACCGAAAACTGATATAAAAACAAACACAAAAAGTCTCACCGACCCGGCGGAGGTATACATGAGAGCTCACTGGAGGTAAAACAGCACTTCAGTCATCACATGGAGTTTTCTAAAACACGGAACAGAGTCTGAAAACCGGATTCGTTCGGATTTTTGCTCCTCTTTCACAATATTCACATTCCATTTCGTCATTTTCTTTTGATGGGAAACATGAAAAGTTAACACCAACCTGAATCCAAATTTCTAAATCTTACAATAGCTTCAAACCTACATCAGCTGGAGGCTTCTGTACAAGTCATTTATAGGTTTGTTCAAATTAATTTTGTTTTTAAAGAGATATGAACAAAACACTTCTTGTTACATTATGTACATATACACAGATCAGTTAATGTCAAAATCAAAGTAAAATGTATTTCTATTTATTTCTATAACAATGGAGAATTGTCTCAAAGCACCTTTATAACTATAGATTATCTTCTAATATATAAGGCCATTCCCAAGTTGAGCAAGCCTTGGGCGACAGTGGCAAGGAAAAACGACCTAAAGGTTATAAGGAAGAAACCTTGGGAGGATCAACACGTAAAAAAGAGCCCCATCCTCTTTGGGTGGCCTAAATGGTATATGAAGAATGAACTAAGTTATGCAATTAATAGGTTCATAGAAATAATTTAAATAAACAAACGAAATGAATGTAATCAGACAGAATTATAAAATGTTATAGTTGGTACATATATATGGACATTCATAGTTTATGCCCAAATAAAACTTGAATCTGATATCTTTTTGTGTCATTATGACAAAATCGTTATAATTAGGGAAAATAAGCATATTGTTACCACAATGGAAACCATGTAACCAACAGAATTTAAAGGACGTACTTGATTTGGGGCAAAATATAGCATCTTAGCGTACACACATAAGAAAAACAAGGTGTGATACTGAATTTAGGATGCTCAATGTATAAAATCTTGACCTTTTTGAACTGGTGCTGACAAGTTTATTTTTAAAGGTGTGCCCCCCTGTGGATGTGCATAAATTTTATAATTTGGTACATAACGTCATTTTAGAATCGTGTCATTTGCGGGAAAGTCTTGGTGCCATGACATCCTCATTCCACTGGAAGAGGGAGAGAGTTACTGTCCTTTGCAGTCTGAGTACGGTGGGGCTGGTGATTAAGAACAGCGCGAGTGGAGCTAAGGCAGAAGAGCATCTTGGTGTGGGACGAGGATGGAGAAACACCACAGCACATGGGCTGAATACGTCGGAACATGAGCTCAGAGAGAAAAGAGAAAGTGCGGTTAGGTATCATTAAGAGCACAGAATCTATTAACAGAACAATTTTGTAACATTGAGTGCAGCATGAGACTGCAGCAGTAACTACAGCAGCATAGCTAAACAAAGTTAACAGTGAAGAACAAGAGGGAAACACAGCCAAGAGGGATCACATGAGACATCAGCAACCCATCTCCCATGCAACCCACAAACCTGTGTGACTGCATAAGAGTGACAGGGAGACGGCACCCAACATCCCCAGATCATCACAAGTCTCAATGATCATGAAGCCCCTGGCCCTGCTCTTAATATAACATGAGGATCTAGACCTTAGGATCAATGGGACCAAAGCCCAGACCAGCCGGACATCACAGCAGGCAATCCCGTCCAACGGCCATGGCATGACAAGGCAGGCAGGCCAGATGTGACTCCAGATTCCTGACCCAGGGGTCCAAGCCACTTATTTAGGTATCACTATGACATGTCCCACCTACCTAAACATTGATGCAGACCACCTACACACGTTCATGGCAACAGTATTCCGTAATGGCACTGGTCTCTTTCAGCAGGATAATGCGTAATGTCCCAAACCAAATATTGGTTAGGAATTTTTTAAGAACATTCCAAAACATTCCAAATTCCCTAGATCTCAATTCTATCAATCATCTTTGGGCTGTGCACCCCCATCTCGCAAATTAAATTGTTTAAAATATCTGCTGTTAAAATCTTGAAACCAAATAACACAGGAAACCATCAGCCTTCAGCCATCATGATACATCCTTGCCTCAGTGGATCAAAGCTTTGGGGACCTCAAAGCATGAGGGAGACCTACATAATATTAGTCAGTACTGCACATTTTGCAAAGGTTGCTAACTCCCGCTAGAGCTGCATATTTTCTTGCATAGTTTCTTGCTAAAATTTGGTAAATTGGAGATACTTAGAGTACTCATAGTTCTTAAAGTTTTTTTATTTTATTTTTTTGTAAATAAAATTATGGAGCTTAGATGTAATATTTACTTCTCTCTACATGTGTCAATGTTTTTTGGCCATAGAATAGGACTTAAATGAGATAAAAGGGTTGTGTTAGCAACCTTCTGCTGCACTTGGCAATTTCTTTCCAGAAAACTTTGAAAAGATTTTTTATGTTCTGGCTATTCATTTGCAATTAATTGTGAACTTCTCTTCAGTCAGTAAGTGTCCCAGAGTGTTTTAAGCTGTCAACATTGCAGGTTACTGTTAAAAGAAAAAGCTGGTCTTGATTCTTTGAATTGTGTTAACTGTAGATTGATTTCAAAGTTGTATTTCATTAAAAAATTATCAGGAAGGTCCTGACAAAAGCCCTTACTTCGAAGAACCTAATACAGAGACAGCTCGTGAGAATTTTTAATGATATCTGACTGAATGCTAATGCTGGAAAGATCTCATTGTTGGATTTAATGGATGATATTGTAGCTTTTGATAGTTTTGACCAAAATGTCTTGTTAAATATACTTAATCTGTGGGTTGTTATATTGGGTATGCCTTGGGCTGGTTTTCTTCATAAAAGAAAATGTGCAGCGTTTGTTTGATCTATGATGTGCTCTTGTGCTAATGTTTCTTGTGGGGTTCATCAAGCCCATCCTTGGTCCTCTTTTGTTTTCAGTGCATATGCTCCCTTAGGGTAATTTGACTTGTCGTATTAATAAATCTCATTATTTTTATGTTGACAATATACTGTACCACATTATGTCTCGGTAAAGCAAAATGTTATGCAAAAACTGACCCAATGTATTAAAGCCTTAATTTGAATGGAGGGAAAAAGCTGCTGATTCTGGGTCCTACTAATGGTGCCAGTGATCTCAGGAAGCTCCCAGAAAACTGTGTGTCATTTTTGACACACAGCTTCTCTATGCATATGAAAAATCTGGTACAGGACTGTTACTTACAATTGAGACATTTAGCTAAATTTGAAAATTGATTCCTTCCAGGATAGAGGAGAATCATCACAACTGAACTGCTGTAATGCCTTATGTGTGGTTTAGTCCAGGGTTTCTCAACCGGGGGTCCGCATCAGATGCGCTAAGATTCTAAGGTCGCGCATCTTAGAATGTGTGCTTATGACAGAATGAGTGAAAGAGAGAGAGAGAGAGAGAGAGCGAGAGAGAGAGAGAGACGGTGATTGCATGTGGAATGCTGTGTGTGCACCTGTTCGTGATTGGTCCGTGATTGGCAAAATAAGCCAATCAGCTTTCAGTGTGGGTGGGCATTTACCTCAGTGCAGCCTACGGTGTGCCCAAAAAACGCAAATATGAAGCCCACTTCACCTCAGATTACAGAAAACAGTACCCTTACCTAATAAAGGTAAAAATAATGACAGTTTAGCGAGACTTCAGTATTGCCCACGGTGGCGTGTATGATTGTAAAAGGCATGTGGAGGTGAGTAGGGTCATTTCATGTGCATTAGGTCTATATTTAGGTCTACAATGGGCTGTCATGAAAAGATCAAACTTACTGAAGATTTCCATAAACCAACAATATATGAATAATCAGTTTACAAAAAGATAATAGAACAGAATAAATCAATTTCTTGAATTTCCTACAGGATGAATAAAGGCACAGGGAAGGCTGCTCTAATAGAGCTCAGTTCTTTTCATCAGAGTCTCACTGAGAAGGTGACCACAGCACAGGTGGATTTCACATCTTTTGTTGTTGAACATAATGTGCAATTCAATATATGTAGACATAGGGGCAAGTTATTTTGGAAACTGTTTCCAGACTCAGAAATAATAAGAAATGATGCTGCTCCTCCACTAAGACAGCAGCTGTGATGAATCTGCTACTGGAACCTGAATGTTCAGAGGATGTGTACAAATTAATCTGTACAGAAAAAAGGCCATACAGTATTTTGATTGAAGAAAGCAATGACATCATGTGTGAGAAAGACCTTTTTTCCCTGGGTGGGTGGGGCGGTTACGACACCTCACTGAAATGAGTTTCCGCAGGTTGGGATGTCTGCATTAGCTATTTTAAAGTTATACTATATATAGTTTTTAGTGTCAGCACTTGAGAAATAAAAGTTCAAAACAGTGTTACACAAAAGTTTTGTTTTCTTGGGGGGCCTCGACACTTTTGAGTTGTAAACAGGGGGTCGTGAGGTAGAAAAGGTTGAGGAATCCTGGTTTAGTCAAAGACGGTGACTTGGATTCAGTTAGTCCACAATGCTGTGGCCTGATTGCTTACTGGGAAAAAGAGAATGAAGCATATTATACTAATACTGGCATCACTGAATTTTCTGATTGTAGGATTATGAGTAAATTTTAAAATGTTGATCTTAGTTTAGCAGCTGATGAATGGCGATGGAGGAGAATAAATTCCAGATTTGTTAGTCTTTATTTAAACTATAGGTCACTGAGGCCCTCTGACCAAGAGTTTGTGTATGTGCTTCTCTGGAAAGTATCTGGTTTAGTTACTTAATAATCTACCATTGGATGTTGCACTGACTTGATTCAATGAGCATCTGGGTTTGATATAGCTAATCTTTGTTCTTACAGTATATTGTTAGTGTTGTATGGGCTTGTATTTATTTATTTTTTCTTAAAATTTACTTTTATATTATTTTTATTTTCCTGGTGTTTTTTGTTTAGCACTTTGTAGTGTAGCTTGGAAAAGCACTACATGATTGAATAAATAGGTAAGTAAAGAGTGTCTGTTGAATGAATAAATGTTTTTTTTTATTATTATTTATCTCATTCATATGTATTCTTATAAAAAGTTTATGAAAGCAAATCTAGCATAATAAGTTAAGTGCCTAAACCCTGTGCAAACCGAGTCTATCTATGTGATTACAATGGACAGTAATTTTAACACATATAACATAAGGTCATTCTATTTCATAAATTGCTCCGTCTCAGTGTTCTTCATAATTGACATAATCACTGTATTAAGTTCTGTACAAAATACATTTTCAGAGCGCGACATGTACTTTTTCATGTAATAATGAGTAAGAACTGAAGAAGGATTTGGTAAAAAAGTCAAGTGAGGACAAGATGGAATGTACTGAAAACACTAATGCACCATACCACAGTATTTAAGGAAATTAAATTTCCCATAATGTATGTTTTGCTGTTTACATTTAACATCTCTTACTTCAGGAAGTAAGCATTGACTTTAATACTGAATTGAATTTGATGAAAATTGCAGGTAAGCCTTATGCGTTGAGATGATTGGTGTCAGTGCTGCGTCATCACATTGTAATATGTGGAATCACTAATAACTGGATGAAATACTGTGGCCATTCCTTTTTCATTCAGAGAAGAAAGCAAAAGTGCTTAAACACTTGTGAGTATTTTTTACCACTGTTTTAAGATATATAGTCTCTCTGAAATAATACTTTTTCAGAGGGATAAGTGTTTGGTTTTGCATTGCCAGTATAGAATAGAATGAAAGAGTTTCATTTTATTTATTCAGTATCAGACATAATAAAATTAAAAGATTATTAAAGATTATTATTCGTGCAGTCTGGAACTATGAAGGCTAGCTCCAAACAACTTCAATTCTAGGATGTTGGTGGGTTTCCTCATATTAACTGCTCACTTCAGGTCCTTCTTAAACATTTTATTGGATTAAAGGTCAGGACTTGGGCAACCCAAAATATTAACCTTATTCTTCTTTAACCATTATTTGGTAGAACAACTTGTGTGCTTATGGTTGTTGTCTTGTTGCATGATCCACCTTTTGTGAGATTCAGTTCATGGACAGATGTCCTGACATGTTCCTAGAATTCACTGATATAATTCAGAATTCATTGTTCCATCAATAATGGCAAGTCGTCCTGGACCAGGTGCAGCCAAAATGGCCCAAACCATGATACTACCACCACCATGTTTTACAGATGGGATAAGGTTCTTATGATGGAATGCAGTGTTTTCCTTTCTACCAAAACATAACACTTTTCTTTTAAATGAAAGTTCCATTTTGGTCTCATCCATCCACAAAACATTCCAGTAGCCTTCTGGCTTGTCCAGATGATTTTTAGCAAACTGCAGACGTGCAGCAATGTTCTTTTTGGAAAGCAGTGGCTTTCTTCTTGCAACCCTGCCATGCACACCATTGTTGTTCGGTGTTCTTCTGATGGAGGACTCATGAACATTAACATTATCCAATGTAAGAGAGGCCTTCAGTTGCTTAGAAGTTACCTTGACCTCGCCAACTTGCTCTTGGAATTATTTTTTTAGTCAAGCACTCCAAGGGTTCACATACTTTGGCCACTAACTAATATATAAGATTGGATGTTTTTCCTCAATGAATAAATGACCAAGTATAATATTTTTGTCTTTTTTTAACTAGGTTCTCTTTACCTACTTTTACAGCTGTGAAAAGTAGCATCTAGAGATGCTAAAATAATGTTAAATTAAATGAATAAACGAAGAATAAACAAATAAAGGAATTGTTGCAAGTCCCATTAGGTAATGAGTTTACTGAGTTGACAGAATTACAGATCTACCAAACTGAAACAGGGTGCGCTGGATGTAAAGATTACTATATAAATATATAAATGTGACAGTATACAAATGTACTATATATAAAGCTGACTCTGACCAATTTCATCCTCTGGCTTCACCCATACACACATTGAGCTCAGTCAGTGAAAGTGTAAAAGGAAATGTGTGGAGGAGAAGCAGAGAGTGAATCAGTGAGATGCTGTCTTTTCACACACTGCTCTCTCTCTTTCATTCAGTGTGGCTCGTTTCTTCCTGCACCTGGACTGCTTTACACATCCAAACTAGAATCCATGACCTTTAATGAACCCCCTTTTGCATATCATGACAAATAATATCATTTTGATGTCAGTTGTATTTACACAAAAACTTTTTTGTCTGTTTGTGAAAGACAGGGGCTATTATCTGTCCCTCGACTTAAAAGCAACAACAGTGGCATGTTTCATCAGTGAAATTAATACAAGTGCCTGTAATCAGCATGCTTGGTTTAATGCAAATACTGTATTGATTAAATTACTTCAGGGATAAGTACACCAATTACGGCATACCTATATGGCACATACATTACTAAATTCGTCCCATGAGCAACACAAGGTCTTAAGTGACATTTTGGGTAAGAGCCTTTGAAAGTCTGAAATTGACTAAAAATCATATGATAATAATTGCATTTTGGGTCATCTATGGCAATTACAAAGCACTCAAATAAGTGTACATTAAAGCTGGACTAAACAGGAAATTTCAGACTTTCAAAGGCTCTTTTCTGAAAATGTAAAATAATGTCACTTACGACCTTGTGTTGCTCATGGGACAAATTGTATAATGAGTGCCATTATGCTATATACTTATGCATTATACTCTGGATTGTTATTTTATTAGATGCACTAATCTAGTAATTCTCAGGAATATTATAGTCATAATGTGAAAGCCAATTTTTATTGAGATTGATTGTTACTTACAGGGGTTGGACAATGACACTGAAACACCTGGTTTTAGACCACAATAATTTATTAGTATGGTGTAGGGCTTCCTTTTTCCGGCCAATACAGCATCAATTCATCTTGGGAATGACATATACAAGT
>JAVSBU010000001.1:7677749-7689006 GCA_033118015.1 Loricariichthys derbyi
TTTACCAGGGACAAGGAAGCTGGTCAGAGTTGATAGGAAGATTTATCTCATTTGTTTAACTAGGTTCTCTTTATCTACTTTTAAGACTTGTGTGAAAATCTGATAATGTTTCAGGTCATATTTACGCAGACATGTAGAAAATTCTTCATGCACCACTAAGTGCCTCTGGATAAATACTATCTGCTGAATGACTAAAACGTAAAATAAAAGACTAAAGTGTGTGTTTACCTTCTTGTAGCTCACGTATCTCAGTTTGATGGAGCAGACTCAAGCACAGCAGCAGGGTTTTGCTCACATACAACTGCTGCTCCACCGGAGTGTGTCTCACTGCACTGCTATTACACCACACCTGACACACACTGCGCAACACCTACGTGCCCAAACACACACACACACACACACACACACACACACACACACACACACACACACACACACACTGTAAAAAACACCTACTAGCAAGTATAATGCATGTTTTACCTTCTTGAGAAGTGGCCGTCGCTCATTATCCAGCTCCAGATATCCCAAAACTGTCCTCAACACCTTCAGCTGAAATACAGAGTGAGAGGGATTATATAGCAAAGTGTGTATGGATGAACATGTTTTGTTATTATTTTATATTGTTTACTGGTGCTATGTACATTTTGTACATTTTTACGACAATGATTTAGAGTCAAGTGCTGTGTAAAGGTCATTTAAAGGTCATAACCAGTACTGATGCTGAAAGAGGAGCATGTCTAACTTACTGGATGATGATACTGGAGCAGCAGGAGTTTGTGAGTGAGTATTAACTGAACTTTCTGATTCTTCAGCACCAGATTCCCCATCACCCTCATCAACGCTGATGCCCTTCAACACACAAAATCATACACATACTCTTCATCAGAATAAATATCACTTTAGTATTAAAGTGAATGATTATCATTAACACTCATAACACAGACCCACAGCATGAGTATTCTACAGAATAATTTATATAGTACTATGTAATAATAGTACTGTGCATATTTCTTAGGTCACCAATAGATTTGGTTTTTTTTAGCACTAGTATAACAACCACAAGTAACATATTTGACCCAAAAATTTTAAACTTTGACTCATTACTCCATAACACTCTTTACAACTGACCATTCCAATCTTTGTGAGCTTTACCTTGTCACCCTGTTCCTCTCCTAAATGCCCCAAAAGACCATTCAATCTTCTTAGAACTGTAGAAGGCATTCCCAATGAAGCTGCCACATGCTGCTATTGCGCAAGTGTAAGGGGAGGTCACACTAAATACTTGCAACTGTAGCCTATATAAGCTGGTTTTTTTAATCTGATAGAATTAAAGTCAGGACTGTGTGCGCAAGTCAGCAAAGTTATTTAACTCCCTTGCAATGGAAACCCATAAACACGTTACATTATGGGTCACTCAAGTGTTCAGTACAACTGATTCTACTGCTACCGTTTGTCTATGGAGATTTCATGCCTGTATGCTTCATACTATGAACCTGTTAGCACTGATTGTGGCTACAATAGCAGATAACGCTAATTCGAATTGCTTACACACATACATACCCGTTCAGGTTGTGTATTAATGGAATGATGACGCTCTCCATCCAACGTTCTGGTACATTCTCCAGTAGTCTGCTGCTCACACGGCACCATAGAGCATCTGACTGAGTGAGAGAGGAAAGACGAGGAGCCAGCTCTCCAAATATCAACTCTGGAGAAACAAACCCAAAAAATGTCATTAATGTACATAGGTAAAGTCGTGTTAAAAATTAGGACACCTTATATTTTCATTTGTAGCTTTGTAGTTTTCTCAGTCAATATTACCCAATATTGTGCCCAAGAACACAATCCAATCAGGACCAGCTAGGATCTGATGTAGATCCAAAACACTTTTTTTTAACATAATACAAGTGCTGATTTGTCTTCATTTAAGTGCTGAATGAAGTGATGAGTCTTCAGTCACTGCTTGAAGACAGTAAGAGACTCGGCCATTCAGATATCCAGGGGCAGTTCATTCCACCACCTGGGTGCCATTACGGAGAAGAGTTTTAGGGCTTGCCTACCTTTGTGTGGTGGGTCTAGTCGAGTCAGGTTTGTGTCTCACAGGGTACGAGGTACTGAGCATGGTTTTATTAGAGCCTTTAGGTAAGAAGGTGCTGTCCATTTTTGGCTTTGTAGGCAAGCACTGGGGATTTTAATCTAATGTGGACAGCTACAGGAAGCCAGTGAAGACAAAGCAGCAGAGGGGTGACATGAGAAAACCTGGGTAAATTGAAAACCAGACGAATCTTCTGAATCAGTTGCAGAGGTCGAATTGTACACATGTGAAGATCAGCCAGAAGAGCATTGCAGTAATCTAGTTTTGACACAACTATAGCCTGGACCTGTACCTGGATGGCTTCCCTAGAGAGGAAAGGTCAATTATCCTGATGTTGTAGAGGAGATGCCTGCATGACTGGGTCAGTATATGAGCAGAGAAGCTCAGGTGGTTATCAACGATAACACCAAGATTTCTTGCATTCTCAGATGGTGTGATGGAGGAGTTGACCTGAGAGATGACAATATCTTGAACAGTAGATCTTTCTGCAGGAATGTAAAGCAGCTCAGGTTTGCTGTGGTTCAGCTTTAGATGGTAAGCTGACATCGATGAGGAGATGCTCTCCAGACATTCTAAGATATGCGTGGAGACATGGATAGCTGCTGGATGGAAGGAAAGGATGAGCTGAGTGTCATCAGCATAACAGTGATAGGACAAGCCATGAGATATTATGCCTTGTGGGACCCCAGTTGCAAGAGCATGTGGTGCAGATGTGGTTACTCTCCATGATGTCTTAAGATCGTCCTTCCAGGTAAGAAGCAAGCCACTGCCAGGCTGTTCAGCTGATTCCAAGCCTGGAAAGGACAGAAGGAAGGATTGTGTGGTTGACTGTGTCCAAGTCTGCTGAAAGGTCAAGAAGGATGAGGACTGATGAGAGCCTCATTGGTTGTGATCCTGAAGAATGAGAAGTGGACAGCTGGTTACAGACAGCATGTTCAAATATTTATGATAGAAAAGAGAGGAGTGCTACTGGTCTGTAGTTGTTGATGTCAGAGATATTGAGTGTAGGTTTCTTCAAGAGAGGACTAACTCTTGCACTCTAGAAAGCTGAAGAAACATGACCAGACAGCAAAATGTTGCTGATGATGAAAGAAAGGAAGGGGAGAAGGTCCTGAGCAGTCTTCTGTAAAAGTTGTGAAGGTATGGGATCTAGCTGACAGTATAGGATTGGTGGATGATAAAATTTTCAGAATGTCTTCTGTGGACAGAGGAGAAAAACAAGTGGGGACTGTGGGAGGTTGCATGTTGGCAGTGGGAATAGTGACAGGATTGAAAGAATGGCATATCTTCTTTATTTTTCCTTCAAAGAAAGTTCTGCAAAAGCTTCAGCAGTTAAGGAAGCCTTATTTCATTATAGCTGGTATTTCCCCCTTTGGCTGAAATAGCCTCAGTTGCATGTTTCTTATAACCATCTACCACTCTCTGCATTTAGGAGTGGGAAAAATGGTCTCCTAATCAATTTCAGAATTATTTCAGCCGTGAGATTGTTGGAGAGTTCTTTATGCATCTTGCAGTCTGCTCTTGTGCTGAAATTGCTAGGATGGCCTGACCTGGCGATGTTAGCAGTTGGTTTAAATGTTCTCCACTTGTAAATTTTTTCTGGACAGTGGAATCCCTTCCCAGACTACAACTTATATATGGATCTACAACTTACTTCTTGAAGGCCTCAGAGAGCTCTTTAAAGCCTCAAAAATCAAGTGCAAACCATACTAACATCTGAGATTTAAATAAGACAGCCTCCTCCAATGTCCTCTCTAAGATGGTGTAGTGGAATGTGGCTACACCTTTAAATTATTAACTGATTACTTTATGACTGGCGAATCAGGCAACTAGTTGGAATCAAAATGCACACCTTTAAACTGAACTCTATCTTAAGACCACAAGGCCTATTCATTCGAAAATATGAATATGAAGTCACTCCCCATTCAAAAGTATGAAGAATTTATTAAATGCAAGAAATGATAAAATAACAGAAATAACTTGAGGAAACAATGAATAGATGACTATAATATAAAGTATACAGTAATGTTTGTGGATACGAGTACGTAAGCTTAAGACAATACAGCTTTATAGAGGCTATGCTGGATTCAACTATTAGAATACAACTAGTTTAGGGTGATTTAGACAAATAACTCATGAATGTTAATTTGCTTTATAAGCCTGTGAATTATACTGCAACACAGTGTGGTCTGAAAATATGGATAAGATTTCAAAAACCCAAATTAAAACACCCTAGCTGAGCACACGAAGAAACCTGCTTTGTTTGGTAAGACATAGAACTGCTGTTGTGATTTCTAAAACTACAGCTTAACTGCAAACAAGAACTTGAGTAGACTAACTTAAACAAAACGATGAACACGTTTTCAGAGATCTGGGGGCTTAAAAATTAGTTCACTGTTTCTGTTCTTCCAGACCTTACTTTCTGTAATTCAAACTTTCTGAACTCCTGAAAAACACAAAAACGTCTTCAGCTAAAGAAATAAATTTCAAAACTCCAAACTCTTCTTAAAAAAAATAAAAACAAAAAACCTATAAAAACCTTTTTTTTTTATATATAAAATAAACTTTGTCCCCTGACTTTAGTCTTAAAGGTCTGCACTAAAGACAGCTGAATTACCATAGGTAAATGTATACTTATTAACACATTTTATACTTGTGTATAAAAGTTATTCAGATTTGTTTAGTTATACAAGATCCATCTCTCAACACTGTTCAAATTAATCCAAATATCCATATATTTAAATACTGCCTAACCAAAAAATGTGAAGTGGATTGTTTTTTCGTTGTTTGCCAAAACTCTTCTTTATCTACTATAGTTTTTCTGTCTGTATAAACGCCCCGTGGACCTTTTCGTGTACAGAGACTACGTGCGGTGTTCGGAGGTTTACGCGCCGGCTGGTTTGCCAGTATAATGGCAGCCCCAAACACACTTTATAAGAGCTCATCACACCGGCATGGTGTGAGAGTGGAGAGCCAGGTGAGCATGGAGGAATGCTGCCTGGCTGTAGGAGAAGTAATTGGACATTGTAACATCATATCTGCGTCCAGAATGAGTAAAGCCATCGTTATCTTTCTGAATTCTGTGGAGAAAGCAAACGAACTGATCCGCAAAGGTATTGTGTTACAAGGACAATTGAAATTGGTAGAACCACTGAGTACACCAGCAAAAGAAAAATCATACTGTCCAGCAGCCCCTCATTCATAAAAGATGAACTAATTATCAAAGACCTGTAAATACGGAAAACTAGTGTTGAGTATAAAGAAAATCCCTCTTGGGTGCAAATCCCCCCTAGTGAAACACTTGGTTTCATTCAGAAGGCTGGTGAACATGGGTATAATAGACGGAGCAGAACAGAAGAACTAAACTTGACTTGTACTTTCAAGGTAGACAATTTTAACTACACAATCTTTGCGTCTTTGGACACTGAACTGAAGTGCTTTGGATGTGGTCAAGTGGGTCATATCATTCGTGCCTGCCCCATAAGAGGTTAACAACTGATCAAAACAGAGCACCTGAGGAATTAGGACCCAGTGATGCCAGGCTCATCGAGGACGCTCCTGTGGAAGACGCCCCTGCCATGGACACCCCTGCTGAGTACAGCCACACCGAGGACACTGCAGTGGAGAACATCCCTGTGAAGTATGTCCTTGCTGCAGACAGCCCTGCCGAGGACACCGTGGAGGTCGCCCCTGCAACAACCTCACCTAAGGCTAGACTAGGGTATCGGCCACAGGAGACCTGACCGTAACTGCAGAGCCCATGCTGATGGAAGAAGAGTTTTCTGCGATGGATTCTTCTCCATACCTGGAACAGCTCACTGCAGAGGAGCCTAATGTCAACATACCAATGGTGGCTGCCTTCCCTGAACATCATATACAGAGCGAACATTGTATCAAAGAGGTACGGAACTTCAGGCACGACATAAGATCAAAAGAAATATCTGAATGTGGGGAAGACAAAGGTATGGAAACAGATCCAGTCTTTAAAGTTCCCACCAAAAGGAAAAGTGAAGGTGGTCAAGGAAAAGGCCTAGACAAGCCAAAAAAAAAAAAAAAAAAAAAAAAAAACTATTGACATATACTTTTCCGATAGATAGTGATGGTATAGCATTTATGACTCTGCTTGGTCTGTTGGGTCCTAAGAATATAGCACATCACCCCCCCCCCCTCCCCAGGTACTCTGCAGCTGAAATAAAAGCATTTCTAGAGCACAGTAAGAATACAAGAAGAGTGCAAATATCTACATACTTCCCAAACATTCGACAATTTCTTCAGGATGTTATACAACTCGAGTCAGAAGGAGCTTTCACAAAACAAGAACATTTTAGGCTAAGTAAAATATTTACCAAAATCAGAAGAATGCTCAAACATACTGGTAACAATGCTGATGATGATGAAGATGAAGGTGGTAATGATGACAATTATGTTTTATAAGATATATATCTTTATATATCCGAGTATAAATGTTTGTGTTTTAAACTGGTCCCCTTTTAATAATAATCAGATGAGTGGTTTTAAAATTGCAACCCTGAATGTAAATGGAGCAAGAGGCTTGGAAAAAAGATTCCGGCTTTTAGAGCTTTTTAAACAGAAAATAATTGACGTAGTTTTTCTTCAGGAAATGCACAGTGATGCCAGTAATAGTGCAGACTGGGCAAAAGAATGGGCTGGACTCACCATATTAATCTCTTAGTGGTGGGGTTGCAGTTTTATTTATACAAAGTTTTACTCCTCATTCATATAATGTTAAGGAAATTGTTAAAGGGAGAATTTTAAAGGTCTGAGCATGTTTTGAGAATGATGTTTTTATCTTTATCTGTATTTATGCACCCACAGCCAGGTTAGAAAGGATGGCTTTTTTAAACACACTCAATGATGAGATTAAAAACTGTCAGGCAAATGAGTATCTAATCCTGGGTGGTGATTTTAATTGTACTACTGGTGATATGGACAGAAATCAAATGGAACCACACATGGCCTCTCGAATAAGGCTGTGTGAGATTTGAGACTAATGACCTGTGTGGAGAAATAATCGCAAGGACCAGAGCCAATAAACATGGACTCATTTTAACAAAAACATGCTCTCAATGGCAAGGTTGAACCGGTTTTAAGTTTTTAAGCATCATTTAAGTGGTTTTATACAGTGTTTTATTTCTCCTGTTGGAATTTCTGACCATTGCATAGTTCAGTGTACAATCAGAATAGCCGGAGTGAAACCACAAAATGCGTATTGGCATTTTAACACTACACTTTTAGATGATGCTAATTTTAGAGTGTGTTTTTTGGGAATAATTTTAGGACAAACAAATCTGGCTTTAACTCTCTGCAAGAGTGGTGGGACATAGCAAAGACAGATAAGGGTATGCTGTCAGCAGTACACTCACAATGTCACAAAGGACATCACCCGTTCTTTTAGAGCCCTGGAAACAGAAATAATGTTGCATTAAAGTCCAGAAACTCAAGAGCACACCTCAGTTCTTAAGCAGAAAAAAGCCTCACTAGCTGACCTGCTGGGGACCACAGTAAAGGGGGCGCTGGTCCAAAAATGTGACCGAACTAAATGCTCCATCTAAATTCTTCTTTAGTCTTGAGCAGAAAAATGGACAAAAAAAGGCTTATCCACTCTGTGCGATCAGAATCAGGAGATGCCATGTTTTAACCCACTGAAATTCGCCAGCAAATAGTTGATTTTTTTTTCTCAAAACTGTCAAGAGTGAGCTGACAGAGGAACATGAAATAGAGAGGACTTTTTTGCAAAATCTACCCAAGCTGAAGCAGCAGGATGCTGAGGAACAGGACAGAGAGCTCTCTTTGGAAGAACTCCACGCAGCTCTTCAAGGGATGGACAAAGGCAAAGCACCTGGTATTGATGGACTTCCTACGGAGTTCTATAAGACCTTCTGGCCAGTCTTGGGACAGGATGTTTTGGAGGTACTCAAGAGCAGTATAGCTGAAGGAAGCGTTCGACTGAGCTGTCGAAGTGCTGTTCTTACACTGCTACCAAAGAGAGGCGATCATAAGTACCTCAAAAACTGGTGTCCTGTCTCTCTACTCTGTACAGACTACAAGATACTTTCAAAAGCATTAGCTGTGATGGAGCTCTAAAAGTGATGGAGCAGGTCATACATCTTGACCAGTCATACCGTGTGCCCGGCAGGTCCATAATTGATAACATGCATCTAATTCGGGTGATTTTAGATGTTTCAAAGATGCTAGGACGTAAAGGTCTTTTATTCCTAGACCAAGAAAAAGCTTTTGACAGGGTCGAACACAAATATTTATGGAAAGTTTTAAAGAGTTTTGGTTTTATTTCTGCTTTTACAGACATAATATAGGTCTTGTACTGTGACATTGAGAGTGTACTAAAAGTTAACGGTGGTCTCTGTGCCCCTTTTAAAGTTTTTAGAGGCATTAGACAAGGATGTTCACGGTCTGGGAGTTTGTACTCCATTGCAATAGAGCCACTGCTGTGTAAAATCAGGGAAGCCATTACTGGACTTACTATTCCTAATTGCAGCACATCTTCCTGTGTATCAGCATACACTAATGACCTAGTGGTAATAGTAAGCTTCCAGACAGATGAGCTGGAAGAGAGGGGGGATTTAAATACCTTTGTGTGCACCTTGGAAATGCAGACAGCATGGACAAGAACTGGGATGGCGTTGCTGAGAAAATAAAAGGGCGATTAGCAAAATGGAAATGGCTAATCCCAAAAATGTCATACAGGGGACGTGTGCTGGTGGCTAATAACCTAGCGGCATCATCCCTGTGGCATAAGTTAGCCTGTGTAGACCCTCCCTCCAAATCTGGTCACCAGTCTCCAAGCAATGCTGGTAGACTTCTTCTGGGACTGTCTGCACTGCGTCCCTCAGGGAGTGTTATAGCTGCCAAAAAATGAAGGAGGTCAAGGACTAATCTGTCTAGCCAGTAGGACTGTTGCTTTCCGTATGCAGCTAATTCAAAAGCTTCTCACCTAGAAGAATGTTTTTAGCAGAATTTTTACACACTGGGGGGGATTAGGAATGGACATATCCTTGTTTTTTATGGACAGTAAGAAACTGGACTTTTCTGGTTTACCAGCATTTTACACATGCCTTTTTTAAAATTTGTAACCTTTTTAATATTCACAGAGAAAAACATTCATCTCTGTACTGGTTACTGAAAGACCTTCTAATACATGGGGCTCGATTAGACATACTAAGCCAACCCACCCGCGTGCTGTCCGGAGTGCTGTCCCTGATCTCATCAGGAGTCACCACAATGCAACAACTGGTGAGAGTGGCAGGACCAGAACTCACCAATGGAGACAACCTGGCAGCACGGCTGGGTACGCCTGGCATGTCAGCTTTTACAAAGATGGAGATCAGCACTGTCAACCGATGAACTGACACTGCTGAAGGATTTTGATACAGGTACCAGTCAACCCACAGAGAGTGACCCCATCCCTAAATGTACCATCACCCCTAAAATGGTGGACTGTGAAGGTTCAGTGCTAGAGGGAGATTTTAGCATGAACCTGGAGACAGCCAGTGGTAAACTCCTATACAAAGCCGGTTTCAGATCCTTAACAAGAAAAAACTGGATAGACGTGTTGATACTCAATGGCATGGGGAGCTGGGTGTGGCTGATGATCTTAAACCAGACTGGAGGGCAATATACAAACCACCGTAAACCAAAAAAGCTGCTGACCTTCAGTGGAGAATCCTCCAGGGCATTATCACCATTAACTCTTTTATCAGTATTTTAAACCCTGAAATTTTAGATAAATGCCCTTTCTGTCACCAAAGAGAGACGGTCTTTCATGCTTTTAAACACTGTTTTAGGTTACATCCTCTTTTTGGAGTTTTACACAGTCTTTTTACTCATTTTAAAGTTATTTTTTACACTACTGACTTTTATCTTTGGTTTTAAATATGTCAGGAAACAACGATTTAATTGCCAGCGGATTAATTTTTCGTGGGTCAAGCAAAACTAGCCATCTACATATCTAGAAAGAATAAGATAACCCAGGACACAGACCACAATGTAATAAAAATCTTCTTACAGTTGGTAAAAAGCAGAAATGTGATTGATTTTAATGTTTATAAGTGTATGAATGACCTGTACTATTTTAAATCTATGTGGTGTGTTGATGAGGCAGTGTGTGTAGTAAACAATGGGCAGCTGTCTTTACACCAGAGCTAGAGTAAATTACACACAGACTCTAATGTGATATGATCTTAATAATTGTTTTAACAATGATGATGATAATACATGATCATTTTTGACTTTTATACAACTACTTATTTATCTATTTATCAGTTTTCTCAAGTATAATATTTTTTTTTCTTCTTCTAAAAACGATAAAATAAAAGGATTGTTAAAAAGTCAAAAGTCTCGGTCTCTCTCTCTGTCTGTCTCTCACACTCACATTTTGTTGAACCCCCTTTAGCATTAATTATGGCACATTCACTGTAGTATCGTTTCCACATGCCAACTGCAATATCACAATATTTATTTCTGTCCAGAGTTGGAGATTTGGACCCACTGCCTTCTCCAACACATCCCAAAGATTCTGGTCTGGACTCTGTGGTGTCAATCCATGTATGAAAATGATGTCTCATGCTCTCTGAACCACTCTCTCACAATTTGAGCCTGATGCATCCTGGTATAGGATCATCTTGGAATATGGTCGTACCATCAGAGAAGAAAAACATCCATTGATGGAATAACCTGGTTGTTCAGTATATTCAGGTATCAGCTGATCTCATTCTTTGGGCTCATAATGTTTCTGAACCAAGACCTGACCTAGAACTGCAGCAGCAACCTCAGATCATAGCTCCGCACCCACAGATGGGGAACTTTTTGTGGCCAGGCAGTGTACGTTTAAACAGACAAAAGGTTTTCATGGGGTGTACTAATTTTCTCACATGAATATAACTGCTAGATGTCTCATTTTCTGATTAGGCAAAGCATATCAAGAATTAGAGTAACATACTGAGGAAATTAAAGCCGATCCCACATGCAGTCTGCTCTCATTCCACCCACAATTAAAATGTATTGTACAAACAACGTAGTATATACTGGTCCTTCTCAAAAAATTTGTATATTGTGATAAAGTGCATTATTTTCCATAATGTAATGATAAAAATTCAACTTTCACATATTTTAGATTCATTGCAC
>JAVSBU010000001.1:7726555-7738762 GCA_033118015.1 Loricariichthys derbyi
TCGTTTTCGGCAACCCTTGCGGAAATAAGCTATTGCAAAATGTTTATGTGCGATTGTATTAAGACCATAATCACAGCTGTGTTGTGACAGAATGGCGGCCATAATGAGGCATCAGAACGGAATGTCTTCCGCAGAACAATCGTGAGCAAGCTCAAAATCAGAGGTGTGGACATGATTCGCTCTTGTGGATTATGCGAACATGTGCGGATGTATGATTGTCCGAAGTGCGACAATGCCGACCGTATCATGATTATCCCATTTTTTTGGCCGCAAGTTGGTAGCAATGCACACTTTTGGGCACTGTGACAGCACCTTTACCAATCATTGTTCTTCTAAGTACTGCTGGTTTTTGATGTTTGCCCGTTTTCTCGTTTCCTATTCCTGCCTAGACCTCTTGACAGTGTTTGCCCTATTCTAGTTTTGATCCTGCTTTGTATTTTGACTCTGATTTAGCTTAGCCCTGCTAGTCTGTGTTACCGTGTACTGTTTGTTTGTTTGAATTCGGTTTTATTTAATTTATGAGTTCGTCAGTGTGTGTAAAAAACTTTTATTTTCGTCTACGTCCATGCTCATCTGTGCTTTCAAACACAATGTTACAGAATTCTTCACCTCTACAACAGACGGAGGATGTAAGGGCTTGTCACCAGGCTTTAGAAGCCCAAGGACAGATGCTAGGCCACCACCATCAGGCCTTATCCTAATTTTCACAATCTGTGAAGGGGATTGAGCAATGTCAGGCCGTTCAACAGCAGCAGTTGACTCAATTAGTTGGTAGCCTAGAACGCACTGGAACATAGTTAATCCCATGGATGTGCAAGTCAACGAGTTCTGTGCTATCTCGGCCCAGGGCAAAAAGTTCACCCAGTCCAGGCTATTCTTAGCACAATATATTCTTAAAACTTATTCAATTCCTGGTTCATCCTCTCACATTGTCACATTGTCCTCGGGGTGATATCCCAAGGACAAACTGACTGCGACCCCCAAGCCATTTGTAAATGTCGACCAAACTTGTGAAATGAACTGAGGTCCCCTATCGGACATGATATTTTCGGGGATCCCAAAAAAACATAAAGCATTGTTGAACAAGGATTCTGCTGTTTCAAATACACTGGGTAGCCGTGAAAATGGAACAAATCAAACCCCCATGAGAATCAGTCAACTATAGTCATAATTATGGAGTTCCCTAGGTAGTTCGGTAGATCTGTGACAAATTCTATAGCAAGATGAGACCACGGATGACACTGAATGTGAAGGGGTACCGTAATATAGGTGACAGCTCCTCTTCCGACTGGGGAGCCATCCACTGCTGACAATTTTCTGGGGTATTTAAGTCTCTCTAGTCCAACTTGGAGCTGTGCTGCCAGTCAACGGTTGAGTTCCCCTCAGATCCAGAGTCGATTAATGCTGGAAACAAAAGCGATGTCTTGGCAGTAAATAATTACTGGTAGGACAAAAGTGTGCAAAGCTTTATTTAAAAAAGGGGTTACTCACCGCTTTAGCGTGCCAAGCTAAAGCCTCCACACGCTTTCCTGAAGTGAATTTAGTTGGCTCATATGGACTGCCTGTATGATCGTGCAAAGCACGGTAAGACCCACTGCGGGACGAGTCTAATAAGACCCCTTGGGGTGATGATCGGGAAGAGCGGTTAGGTCATTGGTGTACCACATGACCAGAAGCACCACAGTAAAAACACAGTCTGCACCAAAGTCTACGAATCCTCTCCTCTCTGGACAGGTGCGTAAAGTGAATCTCCATGGGTTCTGGAAGTACCGGACTCAGAGGATGAACCTAACCAGAGGATGAACGTAAGTGCCGCTCGGCTTCTGGTTGATCACCGTATTAGTCTCCGCTGGACCCATGCTCGGGGCTGACAGACTAGTGGTTGGGGCTCCATGCAAAGCTAACAGGTCTAAGCATATAGCTAGGGAAATCAAAGAGTTTAGTCCAAGACCACTGTCCTTACATGCAAGTTCCACTAGTAACTCGGGCCTCAACCCGTTACAAAACATAACGATTAATGCTGGTTTATTCCAGCCACTGCCTGCAGCTAGTGTGTGAAATTCTAGGGCATAGTTGGCTGCTGATCGAGCTCCCTGCTTGTGTCTAATCAAAAGCTCCCCCTGGGATCGTCCCTCATGGGGATGGTCAAACACTAATTTGAAGGCTTCCAAAAACCTGGGATATGTCTGTTTCTCAACAGTAGACTAAACTGCTGTTGCCCAGTCTAAAGCCTTGCCCGACAGGTGAGAGATCAAAACAGAAATTTTAGCTGAATCTGAAGTAGATGAAAAGTTAGCAAAATGCAGGGAGCACTGTAGCAAAAACCCTCTACAATATTCAGGAGAGCTGTCAAATTTATCAGGTTTACTTACAGGAAACCAGGTCTGCTCCCAGGCAGAATCGGTAGCCACAGCTGTCTCCTCAGTCCGAGAAGGTCTATTCTCTAGCTTAGTGGTTATCTCCTGTAAAGCGGCCTGAATTTGATCGAGTTGGCTGCTCTGCTCACACTGCTAGGTTTGGATCGTCGCCACAGACGACGTCACCTCCTTGAGTTGTTGGTGGTGTTTAACCAACAAACCTCCCTGGTGAGAGACGGCCTTCTGAAGCTTCTGATACTCAGCCATCTGAGTTGAGGCGAAGTGTTCTGTAACACCAAGTAAGTAAGGTAGATGCTCGCTGAGTAAAAGGGATAAACAAGGTTTTAATATGGTGTCAAGGTGGAATGACGAGAACAGTAGGGACGAGACGGTAAGCATAAACCACAGTCCAATCCAAAGTCAAGACACGGGTAACCAGAACAGCCAAAGCAAACAGGTACAGGGGATAATCCGAAAGCTGATATAACGAGGAACACTGAAACGGGTCAAAGCCAGGGAATCATGCAAACTATACACATCCAGAATGCTCGGTAGGCAACACAGGTTGGCAATACTTCACAAAGAGTAAGCAGATGGAGAGTCTATTTAAGCATGCCCATAAATGAGCCACAGCTGGCGATACTCAATACTCGGGTGATGGAGGGCATGATGATTCCGGTTCTTTACCCAGAGCCTTCTGGGATATGGAGTCCAAAGTCTCGTCCGCTTCATACAAATGCTTAGTGGGCATGACGAAACTAGCTTTAGAGGAGTGGCATCATTGGCTAGAGGGAGCCAAACATCTGTTTACGGTATTCACGATCAGAAGAATTTGGAGTACTTAAAAAGGGCCAAGCGGCTCAACCCTCGTCAGGCGCATTAGTCGTTATTCTTTTCCCAATTCATTCATCACGTACAGACCCGGATCCAAGAACATAAAAGCTGATATTCTGTCACGAAGGTATTCAGACATGTACACAGCAACTCATCGGGCAGAGATACTGGTGGGAGACAATGTGCAGGGACATTTACACATTCGTAGTGTCTTGCTCAGTTTGTGCTCAAAGCAAGACACCCAAGACACTGCCAGCAGGGAAACTGTTAACGTTGCCGGTTCCCTTGCACCCGTGGTCGCACATAGCGGTGGACTTCATCACGGAGCTACCCCTGTAAGATGGATATAATACCATAATTACGTTAATGGACCGCTTCTCTAAAGCGGTAAAATTTATTCCCTTTAAAGGAACCCCCACTGCCTAGGAGAATGCTGAAACTCTATTTCTGCATGTATTTTGTAATTTCGGTATCCCAGAAGATATCCTGTTGGACAGGGGCCCCCAGTTTACATCTAGGGTTTGGTCCGGCTTTTTCGAACACCTTGGGGTGATGGTCAGCCTTACTTCCGGGTACCATCCACAGTCCAATGGCCAATGCGAGAAGGCAAACCAAGAAGTAGGTACATTTCTTAGAATATTTTGTCAGAATAACCAAACTGATTGGGCCAAGTATTTGGTATCGGCCAAAATAGCGCAAAACTCTATGCGTAATACTTCCATGGGTATAACATCTTTTCAGTGTATTCTGGGTTTTCAACCCCCTCTCGCACCTTGGACTGGGGTGATTACCAATGTCCCAGCCATGGATACTGGATGAACAGGAGCAAGTAGGTATGGGCCATCAAAAGGCAAAAAGTATTGGCAGATCGGCACAGAGCTGACAACCCCTCCTACCAGCTAGGAGACAGGGTCTGGCTGTCAACCAGGGATTTCAGATTTGGGGAGGGCAAACACAAGTTAAGCGCTAAATTTATCAGTTCATTTGAAATTGTTAAGAAGATCAAAGAAGTGTCTTATAAGCTTAACCTCCCATCACAATATTGCACGTCTGATGCTTTTCATGTGTCTCTCCTCAAACCTGTCATACCAGGGCCGTTGGATGAGGTGTCGCCCGGATCAGCCCTGCTACCAATTCTGGAACTGGAAGGTACCCCGGGTCACATGATATGCCAAATACTGAACTTGAGACAGAGAGAGGGGGGTATGCAATACCTCATTGACTGGGAGGGTTACGGACCCGAGGAATGCCAATGGGTTCCCACCAGAGACATTTTAGACCCTGGTCACATACCTGACTTTCACATCAGACATCCGGATAGGCCTGCACCATGTCCCAGGGGAAGACCACGTAGATAATCCTACAGGAATGACTGTAGGGAGAGAAGGTTCATTCCCCAGGGTCGACGAAGGAGAACCCACCCAGTCAAGGGCCCAGACAGCTCTGGCTCTCACTCATTCAGCAGCTTAGCCGGAGTTGGTGGTGGTCGTCATGGGCAGCCTCATTCCTCGCCCATCCTGGATACTTTGGGGGGGTACTGTCATGCCTGGCACCAACTCCTCTGTTCTCGCTCCTGCAAACTACAAGTTCCGACAGGCAACAGCGGGACACGTCACCCTGAGTGACGAATCAGCACGTGGGAGAAGATCCAGGTCTCCGGAATTCTGAGCACGCAGGCTATTTAAACACCGCATTCATTAAGCCTCCCTGTGAAGTATTGTGCCTGTTTACCTGTGCTTTTATGGAGCGTTGTCCTTGTAAGTACTGCTAGTTTTTGACGTTTGCCTGTTTTCTCATTTCCGAGTCCTGCCTAGCACTCATGACAGTGTTTGCCCTGTTTTGGTTTTGACCTTGCTTTGTATTCTGACTCCGATTTAGCTTAGCCCTGTTAGTCGTTGTTGCCATGTACTGTTTATGTTTGTTTGCGTCCGGTTTTATTTAATTTATGAGTTTATCGGTGTGTGTAATAAACTTTTATTTTCATGTATATCTGTGCTCGTTTGTGCTTTCAAACACAATGTTACATATATAGGAACCATGGCTCATTCAATGCAAAAGCCTCTAGTTCAGTGATGTTTGATGGCTTCTGTGCGGCAACCCATCCAAACCTTCTTTAAATCCCACCAAAGATTTTCCATCAGGTTTAGATCTGGTGACTGAGAAGGTCACCCCAGGACATTCCAGGATCATTTTCTCAACCAAGCTTTGGGTGATTTGGAGGTGAGTTTAGGATCATTGTCTTACTGGAAGGTCCAATGATTGCCAAGGTTTAATTTGTCAACGGATGGCATCAAATCACTCTTTAAAATGTCCTGGTATTTCTGAGAGTCCATAATGCAGATTGCCAGTATCAAGATTGCAAGAGTGTCTTTCCCATGATTGCAACTCACCTTGAATTATTTTATGAGTGGGGTTTATATATGAATCACAGCTGAAGCAAATGAAGGATCATTATAGAGTTCTAAAAGGCTTAATTATGTTTTAACTCCACTTTAGTACATAAAAACTTCCAGACAGCTTTAAAAACAACAATATTATATAGGGCTTCAATAATTGTGACATGGCTACATTAATAAAATATTCTGTTACACACAAATACATCATGCACTTTCAGTTCTGATTTTATGTATCACTCAACTCATAAAGAATCATCACAATATATATACACTATGGACAGATCAGACCACCTGGGCTGTGAGTCTTTGTAGCTGACCATGGGTTTCTTGGCTGCTTCTCTAATTAATGTCTCCTTAGCTGTCAGTTTATGTGGACACCCATGTCTTGGTAGGTTTGCAATTGTGCCATACTCTTCTACTTCTATTTTCTAAACTTCTATTTTCAGTCAATGGATTGAACTTGCTCCATGAGATTTTCAGACTTGGGATTTTTTTTTAAACATAACCTGCAAATGCATGTCACACTTTAGATTTGTACTTATTATAAATTGTTAAAATCATACATCATTTTCATTTCACTCCCCACAAACTTGATACTTTGCATTGGTTTATCACATAAAATCGCAGTAAAATACATTTAAGTTTATGGGTGTGATGTGAATAAACCTGGAAAAGTTTCAGGGGTATGAATACTTTTGCAAGGCACTGTAGCAGTGTAATGTATAATACTTATGCAGACCTAGAGTATTAGGTAACACTGAATAAACGTTAGCCTATGCATGTGTTCCTTATTAATCTGTAGACGATTTCCATATAAATGTTAACTACTTTGTTAATTTAATACAGAGATTAATTAAATAATTAACATTATATAATACAAAATAATTCCATAACTTAATAAGAAAACTGTAATCATTTTATAAATAATGGGTTATAGAATGATATGTTTGCAGCCTGTCCTTTTCAAAAGCATTGCAACAAAACCTACAGGATTATATAGATGAGCTGATCAACCTTTAATTTTTATTTATTTATTTATTTTTTTTATTTCCTTTTTGTAAAACTTCTGCCGGAGTCGGCGAAAAAAAAAAAAAAAAAAAAGAAAAAAAAAAAAAGAAAAAAACAATATTAAAATGTTCCACTCTGCAGGGTAGTGGCAGGGTGTACGTAATTTCCCAGCCGGATTTTGTCCTCTCTCCGTGATGGATGGGCAGTAGATCCAGGGGGATTAAGGTGAGCCTGTCTTTGATTTCTTTTTCATATCTTTTAATGCCACCTATCTGTAATCTGTCACTCGGGCCTCCATCTGCAGTGACACTCATGCGCTGTGGGGATATTTCAAATAGTAGCCTTGCATGTACACCCAAAAAGTCATGCATAAAAAGAGTTAGATTTCTGTCCATAACACGCACTAGTGTGGACAGAATTGTACTGAAATTTTATAAAACTGCAGTTCAATCAGTTATAATAATCATATACTTCCCTATAGACTTCAGATGAAAATGCTATAGTAAGTAATTGTTATAGAACTCAATTCACTAAACAAAAAACTAACGTCTGTAAATATTTATTTATAATGCTAATTCTGTTTAGCATTATGTTAATATTGTGTTTTACATATTCATACATACTTTTGTTCATTATGCTGAGTCCTGTAGAATTCTTTTTGCTATACTAAGCTGACTAGTTTCTATAATATTTAATTCACTGTGCTAAACTATAGACTATTACAGGCTTCTTTAGCCTGAGAAAAACTGACTCAAACAAATAAAACAAAAACTGTCTCACTTACTGGTCTTCAAGCATAAACCAGTGCTCACGTAAAAGCTATTACAGGAGGAAATCAGTACTTTCCAGTTTAGATCAGCAAGAGACCAGCATCCCCATTAAAAAAAAAAAAAAATGAAATCCAATTAGGCAAATGAGACAAAACTGATATATTGCATCATGTTTTACTTGATTAACATGATTAAACATATATATCTGAGTGACAAAAGTATGTGGATATTTACTTTCAGTATCTGGTATAGCACTTGTGCATAACTGGACCTAAATCCTTCCAGTAATTGTTCATCATATTGACTTTGAGGAACATCAGCCCATTCCTCCTACAGTACTTCATTTCTGGGATGTTGGTGTTACGGGAGCTTATGGACAAGAAGGACCCGCGTGCACAGCTTCATGAAAATAATGGTAGATTTTATTCAACTCATAACAAACTGTAACAAAAAAAAAAAAAAAAAAAAAAAAAAAAAGACAAACGACAGTAGTCAGTCTCACAAACAACCAAAAAAGGCCCCTAAAAATAGAATAATAGAAAAAGAAAACCAAGAAGCCTTAGCGGCAAACCCCTAAATCAATGAGGTGCTCTTGATTAGTGGAGTTACGTGCGGAGTTGTGTGGATCCTTTGACTTCCTTATGGTGCCAACGAGCAAGGCTGATGTGTGCCACCCAACAATACCTGGTGCTGGAGCACTGCTCAGGCTTGGTGTTGCAAAACGGGTGGGGCACTGCTCAGCAAAACAGGTAGAGCGCTGCTCCCACCGAGCACTGTAAAACGGGTGGATCACCTCAACTCAAAAACAGAACCCCCCACCCCCATCAGAGCACTGATAGACATGCGTGCTGCTAAGACTGGCCGATACACACCTCACACTGAGTGAACTGTAATGGTGCAGCAAGAGCCAAACCATTTATAGGACCTAGCACAGTTGTAACTAATTAGCTTGCATCAGAGTCGCTCCATTACGTGACTCAGCTAGCTTGTTGATTTGTTCCCTAGTGGTTCAGTGTGGGTATGGCAGGGGCCCTAACAGTACCCCCTACCAAGGGATGACCCCTGAAGACCCTAATGCAACCCCATCAGACGGCTTATCCGAGGCTGCATTACACTGGGTAGAGAACAGCCTAATGGCAGAATTGCACAACCAGCACGGACTGCCCTCAGGGCCGAATAACATAAGTAGCACAAATACCCTTGGGGTTGAATAATGCAAATATAGTGAATATAATGTGAATATAATGAATAGCCTAACATCTGAGTTGTGTGGATAGCACATGTAGCCCTTGGGGCAGAATAACACAAATAGCCCGACAACCCTCAGGACTAAATAATGCGAATTGAAAAGCAACCAAATAATGTGAATAGAACAACTAACCTAGCAAGTGAATTGCACGAAAAGCACAGATGGCCCTCGGTGCTGCATAACACAAATAAAGCGAATACCATCAGGACTGAATATCACAAGTAGAATGAATACCCTTGGAGATGAATAACACGAATAGCACAAATGCTCTCAGACCTGACTAACACAAGTAGAACAAATAGCCTAGTGGCTGAACAACGTAAATACAATGAATAACCTACTGATTGAATTGCGTGAGTAGCATGGCTGTGGGATGAAAGTAATTCATACGGCTAATGGAGTTAGCCCAGCAGCTGTGTGACTGTGGTGGCCTAGCAATTAAGGTGTTGGACTATGGACCAGAAGGACCAGGGTTCAAACCCCACCTCTGCCAAGCTGCTGCTGTTGGGTCCTTGAACACCCTTAACACACAATTGCTTGTACTGTAAGACTGTCTCAATTGTAAGTCACTCTGGATAAGGGCGACTGCTAAATGGCAAAAATGTAAAGCAGCTGTGAAAAGAAAATAGCACATATGGCTACATTTTTCAATTAAAAAAAAAAAAAAAAAGAAAACTAAAAAAAACTCCGGCAAGTCCCAGAATTGGCAAGGTCTGCAGCACATGGAGGCACAGTGGTGCAGTGTGGGTATGACTAACAGTTGGTGGATTTCCTCAGATGAACTGTTCACTTCAGGTCCCTGCATGACATTTAAACTGGATTCATTTCAAAACTTTGACTTTTTCATTCCAAAACATTCATTTTATCGTTTTAGAATAATTTTTGGTATAACAACTTGTGTGCTTAGGGTCAATATTTTGCTCTGTATCCCATGTTCTGTTGAAACAGATGTCTGAACATTTTCCATTAGGATTTGCTTTACTCATTGTCATTAACAGAATTTAGTTCATTTGTGACCTAGGAGACAATTACATGCCTTGTTCTTTGAGTGATCTTTGTGGACTGACCCCTCCTGGGAAGGGTAAAAATGGTTTTGAGTGGTCTCTCCTCCATTTGTGCACAGTTACTCTGACTGATGAAGTCCAAACATTTACAGATGGTTTTATAACCTTTTCCAGTCAGATGGACATTGGAAATTAGTTATTTCCATTTTCCATAGTCCTCTTTTGTCCATGCCATGATACACGTCCACAACTGAGTTATGTCTCCACTGCGTAATAAGTACTTTGCACACAGAGAAATGACTCTTATATCAACCTCACAGTTTCAGATATGCTCCACTTTTATTAAATGCTGTTATATTTAAAGCAGTAAGTACTTTCACCCACTCTGTAACAAATCAGATAGGAATCAATTAAGATTGTTTCACATTGAACAAAACAATGTGAAAACTCAAATTTGTGGTCACCACATTGCATCTTGTCTCGCTAGACTTTTGTGGGCTAGCCCTACCTTTTTTTTTTTTTTTTTTTTAACCTGTCGTAGGGCTAGCCCTACCTACTGTGTTGCTAGTGTCCTCTCCTGTCACTGAAAATCAGCAGATCTCATTAAAAATAAACTAGGCTACATTATCTCATAATGTCAGTCCAGTGCACATGCAAAGTTTCTATCTTAATGTTAACGATATGTTCTATATATTTTATTATGCTATGGCTATGATTTAAATCTATACAGATTTGAGAGATAAGAATAAATGAATAAACCTTTAAGTGCACTGCTTAAGCCTTGGTGCACTCATGTGCATGCAATCTGTCTATATAAAGGATCGATGGGAAATTTGCAAAAGCTTTCTATTCAAAGAGAAGGTATGGGGTTTAGTAAGGTGCAGACAGGCGCTCTTTTGGGGAAAGAGGACATCCAAGCAGGCTTTTCTTTCTTCACAAGCACAATCATTCTAGGTCTCTACTGATTTAATATGGCAAAATCTTCCTCGAGGCTAATTCCATTTACTCCAGCACTGCAGAAGCTTGGCTCAAATAGTTTAGCTTACTGTGTGCATTCACAGTGAGGTTGAAATTTTCAGTGCATTAACTAGGATTACCTCTATTTAAAGTTTTCAGTGAAAAGAAAACTGTCCTTGCAATTATGAGCTAAAATATTAGATTGTTTGCTCCACATCAGAACGGTGGTTTTAGCACTAAAATGCAGCTCCAAGTCTGGTGTACACAGAGTCATTTTATGACTGTACAAAGTAGACATTTGAGCCAATGTATAATCAATTAGTAATGTGACTATTTGTTGTTAATGGGCTTTGGCATCATTAGTAAAACTCGTTATAGCAGTCAGCGTGTGAACAAACAATGTCCATATTTGAGATTTTATTTTTTATTTTTTTCCAATCTCTACTATACTCTAAACTAATTTTATTTCTATTTTTCATTCATGCTATATACTGAGATTGCTCTGGGTTGCTATCTTCCATTCCTAGTCAGTTCTTCTGATCTTAAGCCTTTGTTTACTCATGTTATAGATTTGACATCAAAGCAGACTTTCATCCATCTTGATTTTTGCTAGTAATTTTAGATTTGTGAGTCTTCTTTCTCACAAATGCCCAATATTGGTTGTGATTTAATGCTAGCTCTGGATTTTCATGATTCATGAAAAATCCAAAACAAAAGGACCATTTGAGATAATGCTCTGCTTTCACCTTCCTATTATTACATAAAAGTTTGCATCCTTTTTAATATAGTTGAGTGTCTACAGTATATTTGGTTGATAACGTGTACACTGAGTACACATAACATCAGTTGGTTTGTTAATGACTATCATCTGATATTGATTCAGCTAGTGTTTTGTACATATTCCAGTCAATAACTAAATAACAAATGCACACACTTGGTTGAATTTAATTAGACAGTGCAGTGGTGTAGGTTTCATTTCATTTGGTATTGTTTGGGGTTTGGGGTGGAGTGTTATGCCATCCAACATAACATATTTACGTGCTTAAAAAGTGGCTAAATGTCACTAGCTGGCACAATGTGCTAAATTGCATATATGTGATCATGTCATATTTACATGCTGCCTAAATTCACATGGTATCAGCCCTTTAAATGTTGTTGTAAATGATTGATCTCTCTTACTCTTTGTTTATAAGATAAACCAAAAGAATTCTGAATGTTAGGATGAATGTTTCAAAAAACAACAGTATACTGGTACATCTGAAAAAAAAAAAAAGAAGAAGAATAACATGAAAAAGTTCAGTATTTTTTGTCACTCATTTCAGAAAGTGAAACCCATATATTATAGTGGGTATGGAAAGTATTCAGACCCCTTAATTAATTAATTTATTTATTTATTTATTTATTTTACTCTTTGTGTCATAACAGCCATTTGCTAAAATCACAAAAGTTCACGTTTTTTTTCTGGTTAATCTACAGTGTGGGCCATTTATATGGATTCACCTAAATAAAATGGGAATGGTTGGTGATATCAACTTCCTGTTTGTGCACATTAGTATAAGGGAGGGGGGAAACTTTTCAAGATGGGTGTTGACCATGGCGGCCATTTTGAATTCGGCCATTTTGGATACAACT
>JAVSBU010000001.1:7805109-7815963 GCA_033118015.1 Loricariichthys derbyi
TGACCTTCCTAAATGCTTAACCGGGATTTTTGCAGGTAAAACCGAAAAAGGCTTATCTCGGTTAACTCGGCCGCAACTGTGTATGTGTGAACTGGGCATTAAAGGTAGATAGGAACTTATTAAGTTGGAAACAAGCACCACTTGTGCATGTCCTTCATCAGGTATTTAGTACAAAACACGCTATTATTTAGGGCAAATTTACAGTCAGTAAATGTTGGACCAACAGCCCAACCATTGTTAGCATGAAAATTTACCAGCACCATGTGTGCCTTTCACACATTTGCAGATTGACTTCACACAAATGTCAAAGGTTGGTCGGTTTCGTTATTTACTTGTGATTGTGGTTGATTTTCTAAATGAATAAAAGCCTTTCCGACAAAATGAGAAAATGCTGCAACTGTGTGCAAAATTCTTACACAGGAAATTTTTCCATGATATGGCATGCCCATATGCATCGATGGTTATCAGGGTCCAGCTTTTAAATCCAAGCTGATCCATGAGCTAATGAAAAACCTTAAGGTGGATTGGCATTTTCACATTCCATACCATCTGCAGTCATCAGGAGTGGTTGAACGTGGCAATCGAGCTCTAAAGGAATGACTGACCAAAGCACTTCTGTCTAATCCCTCGAAAAAAATGGGTTACACTTCTCCATGCCGTCCTCATGGAACTGAAGGCCAGCCCACGTGCCATAACTGGGGTCTCTCCTTTTGAATGTATTTTCGGGAAACTTTTCCCTCTTTCATACACTAACACCTCCTTTCATCCCTCAGGTGACCTCCACATGATGATGAGTGACTACACCAATGCCCTTTGTAAAGTGATAAATAAATTACAGTCTAAGGTGTTTCTGTCTCTTCCTAGTCTTTCGCAGGCACCCACACACCCCTCCCAACTATGTAACCTCGTTCTCGTGAAATCTCCATGACCTCAATGAGTGGGCGAACCTGTCTTTGGACCTTCCTATTGTGTGCTGGCCGTAACTCATATGGGGGTACTAACGGACGACTCACCTTGCTGGCTGCATGCTTCCTGGATCAAGAAACCTCCTGAGCAAAATCCACCATGACGGTGCTGGTCCTGGTCTGCCTGGTTGTCTCCTGGCTAGATTCAGCTCGAACAGCTCTACTAAGTGTTCTGCCTATCACGTTTGCTGTTCTTTTTTACTACTCATTATGGGCCACATATGATTCGCCTTATGATATTTCTATGCAATCTTAACACTCCTAAAAGACCAAAATACAGTATCTAACACTCCGAAGAGGATGGAGTCACCTGTGAGGCCTAAAGGTTCTCTCGAGGTTTCTTCCTACAATTGGTTAAAACAAATGGGAGTTTTTCCTCAACTCCGTTGCTCATAAGTTGTTTAATACATTAACGCAAATGTTTTTATCTAAACATTCGAAGAGGGGGTTGTAACATATTAATCCTAAGCGTTTTAATGCATTTCACCTTTGACACACTTTACACAGGCCTAAATTCACAGAGGGCAAACTGACCCACCGTTAATCTAAGTTTGCATTGTCCAAGGTTGGGTAAACTGATATTTTATTGTTTATGAACATCGTCTGTACACTAGAACATAACAAAGATTCTCTGTTTCGTTCTGTCTCGTGTTGAGCAGATTAAGTGTTTACTTCACCCTATATTAACGGTTGTGAACAGTTAACAAAGAGAGACCATTTCTGAACCAACATATGTGTGGTGAATGACTGGTTTACTCCTGTGTTGTTTGTAAAATGAAGGAGAACCTGTATTATGATGGGGATACATTCCAGCAAACTCATTGTATGTTCAATTGATCATAAATCAAGGATTTTAATATATATTAAATACATGTATCTATAATAGCGCTGCATATAAAACACCACCAAGACCACTGCTTTTCCTCACTACAATTCCCAGCAGTCATCTCTTCCACCACATGACTGCGTACCGTGCTATGCACTGGAGAGTATTGTAGTGCATTAAATGTATTTAAAACGTGACCGTGACAACTGGTACAGTTGAGCAAGGGCATTATCATTAAGCTTATTTTATAATAAAGTATTTAATATCTCATGTAATTTATAGAATAATGTGATTATTGCACAACTATGGCTTTTCCTCAGTACATTTCCCAATGCTCATCACTCCCACCTTGTGATGTAGTGTATCTTGTGTATACTACGTATTGTATATTACTGTATTTTATATAATAATTGTGAATTTTATACATTTTATAAATGACATTAGGGATGTAGATGATAGCATTCCGCTCGTGTTTTTAACGGTATCTCTGACACGTTTATAATTTGTATGTAGTTTCTTGTGAAAATACTCTTTATATTTACAGTGGTTCTTGAAAGTTTGTGAACCCTATAGAATTTTCTATATTTCTGCATAAATATGACCTAAAACATCATCAGATTTTCACACAAGTCCTAAAAGTAGATAAAGTAAACCTAGTTAAACAAACGAGGCAGAATATTATACTTAGTCATTTATTTATTGAGGAAATTATCCAATATTACATATTAGTGAGTGTCAAAAGTATGTGACAAGCTGCCACTGTTGTGTCCTTGAGCAAGATCCTTAAACTAAAATTGCTCCGATTGTAAGATTCAATCAATAAGATCATCTGCGAAATGCCATAAATGTAAATGTGAATGTCTGCTAAATTTCATAAATGTATGTGAACCTTTGCTTTCAGTATCTGTTGTGACCCCCTTGTGTAACAATAACTGCAAAATATACATTTGATCAGTCAGGCACACTGGCTTGGAGGAATTTTAGTCCATTCCTCCATACAGAACAGTTTCAACTCTGGGATGTTGGTGAGTTTCCTCACATTACTTATCCTTCCACAACATTTTGATTGGATTAATGTGTAAGATGACGCCGCTGTGTGACATTTCCCAATCAGAAGCCATGGGTGGATAAAACCATCCGTGAGGCTCTGAATGCTCGCACTGCTGCTTACAACACAGGACTCATCAGCAGGGACATGGAGTAGTACAAGGCTGCATCATACGGAATGCGAAAAGCAGTGAAAGTGGCAAAACAGTGGTAGGGCAGGAAACTAGAGTCACAGTTCCAGCAGAGTGACGCTAGAAGCCTATGGTAGGAACTGAGAACAATGATGGACTACAGGAGCCCACCCTGTGGAATGGGGAGTGCGGACTTATCTCGGGCAAATGAGTTGAACACCTTCTATGCTTGCTTCAATGCTGCAGCTGGTCAGTGATACCCATGATGACAACAACATGGCTAACAGAGAGGAGATCATCAGAGAAGCAAGTCCGCTCACCATCACAGAAAGAGATGTCAGACTAGTGTTTAAGAAGGTGAATACAAGGAAGGCAGCAGGACCCGATGGAATCTGTGGTCGAGTCCTGAAAGCCTGCACAGATCAGCTAGCTCCAGTATTCACAGACATCTTTAATCTGTCACTGATGCAGGGGATTGTACCACCGTGCTTCAAGCAGTGCGTCATCATTCCTGTACCAAAGAAATCATAGCCTACCTGCCTCAACGACTACCGCCCAGTCGCCCTCACATCAGTCATGATGAAGTGCTCTGAGAAGCTGGTGAGAGACTTCATCACATCTACACTGCCCGACACTTTAGATCCACTCCAGTTCCCATACCGTCCAAACCGTTCCACTGATGATGCCATCACTCATCTCCTACACACATCACTTTCACATCTCGATGCTGGGAGGGGTAATTATGTTAAAATGCTGTTTGTGGATTACAGCTCAGCATTTAATACTATTATTCCCTCCAAACACACCACAAAGTTGGAAGATCTGGGTCTCCATCTTCACATCTGTGACTGGATCTCCAACTTCCTGACAAATAGAACATAAGCGGTTTGGGTGGGCAAACATGTCTCACCCAACCGAATACTCAGCACTGGAGCCCCTCAGGGCTGTGTCCTAAGCCCTCTGCTGTACACATTGTATACATTGTATGACTGTGTGGCCACTTCCAGCTGTATAAGCATCGTCAAGTTTGCTGACAACACAGTTGTGGTGGGCCTGATCTCAGAGAATGATGAAAAGGCCTACCTGAAGGAGATTAAGGTCCTGGAGAACTGGTGCCAGGATAATAATCTTTTCCTCAACATCAGCAAAACTAAGGAGCTGATTGTGGACTTCAGTAAGAGACAGCAGAGGAAGTATCATCCTGTCCACATCGACGGAACGGCAGTGGAAAGAGTGGGACGTTTTAAATACCTTGGTGTAAACATCTCACAGAACTTGTCATGGGGACATCACCTCAGACGTCTAAGGGACTTCAGACTGCCCTCCAAGGTACTACAAACCTTCTACTCCTGCACCATCAAGAGCAACCTCACAGGGAACATCACAACTTGGTTTGGGAACAGCACCAACCAGGACAGGCAGGTGCTCCAAAAAGTGAGACAATCAGCTGAGCGGATCACTACGATGGAGTTTCCTGACCTGCAAACCATCTACAAGAAGCGGTGCTTGACCAAGGCCAGGAAGAATGTGATAGACCTCAGTCATCCCAACAATGGACTGTTCTCTCTGTTACCATCGGGAAAGCGCTTCAGAACACTGAAGAACAACACCGAGAGAATGAGGAGGAGCTTCTTTCCACATGTTATCCGTGTCCTGAATGAGGACAGGACTAGGACACTGACACACATTACAGAAACAGTGTCTCCAGCTATCTCAAGAACTAAATACCACGGACCATAACTTTTTATGCACATTCTGTCATGACATACTGTAACTGTGTACAGAGATTATATGGTTTTTCATTCTCCTTTAAGGATTTGCTGCTTGCAATTTATATTTCTAACTCTAGATTTCTATTTCCTTGACTAGACTTTTACACCTCTATTTTGTATTTATCTCTTTTATTTAAACAGTGCATTGTTTAATTGTTTATTAAAATATCTTTTTTGTATATATATTTGCATCTTTGCACCTATTGTATTTTTGCACTTTAGTTTCCTTAAATTAAGCCAAAACTCGAAGTTCAGAATCTAGTAATGTTGTGTGTGTGCAGACTGTCATTCAAAGCATTTCACTGCAAGTTGTACTGTGACATGTGACAAATAAAATTTGAATTTGAATTTGAAAATTTTAATTTGGATTAAGGTCAGGACTTATTTAAAGGATGTTATCTTGCTGCATGACCCACCTTCTCTTGAGTTTCAGTTCATGTACAGATGTCCTGACATTTTCATTTAGAATTCTCTGATATAATTCAGAATTCATTGTTCCATTAATTATGGCCAGCCGTCCTGGCCCAGATGCAGCAAACAGGCCCAAACCATGGGATCACAGATGGGATAAGCGTCTTATGCTGAAATGCAGGGTTTTCCTTTCTCCAAACATAAACATTTTCTTTTAAACCAAAAAGTTCTCTTTTGGTTTCATCTGTCCACAAAATATTCTTCCAGTAGCCTTCTGGCATGATCTTTAGCAAACTGCAGAAATGACCTTTTTGGAGAGCAGTGGATTTCTCCTTACAACCCTTCCATGCATACCATAGTTTTTCAAAGTAAAACTAACATTAGCCAATGTGAGAGAAGCCTTCCGTTGCATAGAAGTTACCCTGGGATCCTTTGTGACCTCACCAACTATTACACACCTTGCACTTCGAGTGATCTTTCGAGTGATCAACCACTTCTGTGGAGGGTAACAATGGTCCTAAATTTACTCCATTTGTACCCAATCTGTCTGACTGTGGATTGGTGGAGTTCAAACTCTTTAGAGATGGTTTTGCAACCTGATGAGCATCAACAACTCCATGATACACTTCCACAGACATGTTTGTGAAGACCAGACTTTGATATATTCCTGTTCTTAATAAAACAAGTTGCCCACTCACACCTGATTGTCATCCCATTGATTGAAAACACCTGACTCTAATCTCACTTGCAAATTAACTGCTAATCCTAGAGGTTCACATACTTTTGCCACTCACTAATAGTAACATTGTATTATTTTCCTCAATACATAAACAACCAAGTATAATATTTTTCTCTCATTTGTTTAATTAGGTTCTCGTTATCTACTTTTAGGCCTTGTGTGAAAATCTGATGATGTTTTAGATCATATTTATGAAGAAATACAGAACATTTTTAGAAAATATAAAAAATAGAAGGTTCACAAACTTTCAAACACCACTGTACATTACAGTAGCATATAAAACTATATGGCTATGGTAACTACTAGTAAACAACCATTTCGGTCAACATCCTATTCCACAGAACATACTGTAATGTGATCGTTCCATGGCTCATACCTGTATTTACATCTGATTAACTGTCATTCTGCTAAAGAAGCTGGAATTTTACATTTTCTGTATGGAATAGCTGCTGCCTATTTTCCAGACTGCTAGTGTCTTATGTAGAAGGCAGGAGAAGACACAAAAGAAAATGATTAAAAAAAACTGTTAATACATCTGAACTAGTAGCTCAGAGTAATTAACTAGTAGTAGTGAAATCTTTTATTTTGCTAGCTTTAAAATAAGTCATAAAAAGCCAACTGTCCTATTACAGCACTTTCCTGTGCTATGCTTATAAAGGTCTGAACTTATTAAAATTAAAAAGTTTCAGCTTAAACCTGACTTTATCCTCATAGTTAGTGTGTCAGTTGTCTTGTGAGTCAAAACAATGAAAACTATATTACTATATTACTATTACTATAACTATATTAGCAAATGCTTTTGAAATGAGCTGAATATGAATATGTTAAATTATATCCTGACAGTTTATAAAACGAACCCCTTTTTTATGGATGCAGAAAGTAGGTCTCACCTTGCTGGCGGGTCTCATCTTCATATTCCTCCTCATAGTCATGTTCGTCTTCGTCATCTTCATCTTGCTCTCCTTCCTCTTCTTGTTCGTCATCTCCATCCTGTTCCACCACCTCCTCATCTTCGTCCACATCATCCTCCATCAGTTCTGCTTCTTCTCCATCCTCCCTTTCTGCTGCTCCTTCCTCCTCATCTTCCTCCTCACCTGCCTCCTCATTGTCATCAGAGCACTCTTCTTCTTCGTCATCTCCCTCCTCAGCTTCTTCCTCTTCTTCCACTTCCTCATCTAAATCTTGCTCTTTATCATCCATGGCATCTGTCACGTAGTTCTCATACATTACAGGCTCACCATCAGTCATGGCTAAATATGGCCGTCGTTTGATAGCTGGCTCCTGTGGAGGTCTCTCTTGGTCTTTTCTCTTTTTGGCCAAAGGGCATCCATAAACACTGTACAAAGTGTGAAAACAGTTGTAAGTGTAACGTACTATAGAACCATTATAAAGGTAACACTGCATTATTTAAATGTACAGGTATGCACATTTTTATTTTACTTTTGTCATTTTAGCTCTCATGCATAGACGATTGTAAATGGCAACCTATGCTAGCCCACCACCTTGGTGACTTGATATGGAGTGCTAGTGGTGCCTTCCACCACTATTTGTCCTACCAGGTTCCTTTCACCCTATCTGACACTTTTCTAACATCACCATCATTCTTTGCTAACTATCCTTTTAAGACCACACTCCATTTTTCTTTCTATCCACACCACGGTAAACCAGTTTAAATTATGTGTGCCTTGCTGCCCTTCCACTTGGTCTCTTGGACAGATAGTGTAAAACATCTCCTTTCCTTCTCCTCATCATGTCAGCCAGCTCTCTACCTTTGCCTGTCATTCTCCACAAGAAACAAGTGGAGTAAGAATTAGTGTGTCTCTGCTGTGAAGTACTCAAGAGAAACAAGGTGGTGGTGAGTAAAGCTCAAAAAAGCTATGAGAAAAAAGCTATGAGACGCCCTGGACACTCAGAGTAAACTCAAGCATGGGAAAACGCCTTGCCATGACAGCCCAGGTCAAAATACTGCTATGTGAGAGTGGTGTATGAGAAACAGAGTGCAGGGTCAATAGCTGCTGAGTGAATTAACACACTGCATGCAGCTTTACAGTGAAATCACTTTTCTTAAATAGTAAAATGTAGGAATTCAATTTGTGTTGGTCAATGCGGGTATTAATAAACGAGTATCTTTTTATTTAGTCAGTACTTGGCACACTTCAGCAACCTATATAACATTGCTATATTATATATAATACTAATGTATAGTAATAGTAGTAGTATGTACACTCACCGATCACTTTATTAAGTACAAGTCCTTGTTTATAGAATCATTATCCATTTTATCATTTCCACTTACAAAAACACTTTTGCAATTATACAGTTACAGACTTTACACACTTTGGTAGTCTGTTTTAATCTGTTTCCTAATTTTCAGGACCAAGGTTGCTTCTAGACTAATTACTTATTGCACTGTGCTTTACGTCTCTGTTTCCCATTCAAATAAATAAACAAATAAGCATGTTATACACTAAATAGATTACAGGACTTAACACTGAAGTGGGTGTAACTCTGTCATGGATGATAAATAAAGAGCAAATTAACAATAAAGAATTGATATGTTGTGTTTCTTTTAAATATTAGCAGATCTCCATTAATCCACGAGAAAAAACAAAACAAAACAAACAAAAAAAAAAAAACCTTAACACAACACCACTAAATCAGTGACAATGCAGAATGATCCATCAGCCTGGTCTTGTAGTGGTCCTGAAAAAAGAATAATGGGGAGTAACAAAATATGTAGAGATACAGAGCACTTCTATATATGGTAAGTGGAGCTGATAAAATGAAGAAAGGATATAGAAACAAAGAAGTGGATCTAATAATGTGAATAATGAATGTATATTTAATGTGTTGTTTGGACAATGCCCAGTATGCTTAACTTGCAACAGAATGTGCTGTAGACATTAAATGAGATAAACCTGTAGTTAAAATTATCTGTGACAGTTGTACACACATACAAGTGAAACGGCTAGAGATTAGACTAAAATTTTTTGTACAATACACTAAAGTTTAATGCCCATGTAATGTCATATCTATCCACAGAAAGATACATTTAAACTTACTAAGACCTTAACCCTAGAGCAACATTAACAATAGGCACTCCTACACAAAAAGCACAAATGCTTCTTGAACTCTGTTTCCTCATGATGCCACTTTTCTGAATCCGAAATTTGCATGATTCTGAAATGTAGAAAGCCAAGTTCATTCAAACAGCCCTCAATGACACAAAAGCCCTAATTATCATTAGCAGTTTCCACATTAATTGCACCCCAAACAGCATGCTTAGTTTAAATGTGGAATTCATAAAATCAATTATCCAGTTTCTGCCTGAAATGGACTATTGAGGTTTTGGAAGAGGTTGGAAGGTTCTGTTCCCTGGGTGGTGAATGAATGACTGAATAAGGCAATGGATTTTGAGACAACTGTTTGCACATTTGAGTAGGATGAAACAAGTTAAGTCTTCCAAGCCTGTGGATTGAGGTGGATCAGAACAAGTAAATATAATGTTGGGATGTTACATGATGAACAAATTGAATAAGAATGATCATTAGCATATGTAAACATGGAGTCCCCTTAAAAGATTTTTAGAATGATTTTTTATGCTTGTGACTTTTTTGTATTAACCGCATCAGGGTCCTCATCACTCATCTGAGATCTGAGAGTGCTAAAACTTCATCTGAAAACATTGTCTCCAACAGGGAGATGTTGAAGGAACAAAGTACATTCTTGAGGTTCTCCAGACCAGGAGCTTGGCAGCAAGCACACTGGGACTGAAATAAATCTGAATGCTCCTGACATACTCCCAAAAGTGACATACCCCTCAATGAAATGGGAGGTTTCTAAGCCAAAATCATTAGGCAGCATTCATTCAAGTGCTGAATAAAACATAATTTTTACTTTTGTCATTTTAACCCTCATGAATAGACAATTGTACATGGCATACTATACTAGTCCACTACCTTGGTGACTTGATATGGAGTCCTAGTGGTGCCTTCCAGCTGGGTTTGGGCTTGGTTGACTTGGTTAGACGTGGTTGACTATGTCTGAGGGATGGGAAGCAAGTCAGGGAATCATTCCCTGGTGCTGTGACATTGGCCATTCCTGTGATTGACTCTGGTCGCATCCAGAGCACAGTTAGGAGTGCTCCTTATGTGACCATGACCAAGAAAAAGTGGTGACCTAGCGGCTAAGGTATTGGACTATGACCAAATAACCCTGGGTTCAAATCCCACCTCTGCCAAGCTGGCATTGTCACATCATCGATCAAGACTCAACCCAGAATTACTTGGATTGTAAGACTGTATATACTGTAAGTTATTCTAGATAACAGGCTCTGCCAAATGACGTAAATGTTTAAATACTCACTCACTCTCACATTTGAAACCCACTTAAACCAGTTCAGGGCAGTGAGGGCTGGGAATCCAGCTGTGGACAATTTAGAGACTCCAGATGACCTAACGCATGCCTGTGGAATGTAGGAGGAAACACATGGAAGAAATCCAAGAGAGAACATACAAACTATATACAATCGGTCAGGATGAGACCCTAATTTGGCTTTGTGGAGCTGCAGTGACAGCGCTAACCACTACTGCCCAGCGACGTCTACAGCACACTGAACATATCTGAAGTTGAATTTTCCACACAGATGTGCAGGTAAAACATTAATGCATAACACATGAGCTTGAGCCTCCAGCAGTGAGTTTGAGCGACCAGGCAGGCAGGCAGCGGTGCGTGTGTAGGGGGAGAGCGTTCAAGTACCTTTCAGTGTGACCTCGCACACCTTCGCATTTCCCACTGGCAGGCCACGCCAATTAAAATTCCACAGGTAATTAAACCACATTTGAATGAGGGAGCAGTGCAGACAGGGTTTAAGTGCGACTGCTGTAATTATGCACAGAGAGAGTGAGAGAGAGAGAGAGAGAGAGAGAGAGAGAGAGAGAGAGAGAGAGAGAGAGAGAGAGAG
>JAVSBU010000001.1:7858496-7870361 GCA_033118015.1 Loricariichthys derbyi
CAAGTGTGTTTTAGACATGTTCAATACGTATTTCAAAATAAGCGATAATACGTACGTATCTGTCAGAATTGCTCGCTTTGTCCGCCATGTTTGGTTTCATGTGAACGAAGATAGCATATCATGTGATGCTATGACGTAGCACTTGCTAAATTTAGCAACATGGCAAACGAGCGCACGATATGTGGGAGTGTTTATAACCAGATTTTTACAAATGCATAAAATAAAAAAACGAATATCATAACCAGTCATTAGAAGGTGTGTTTTACTCATATGCGACATATTTTTAAAATATCCTGGGACTTTAATGGTTCTTGTTGTTGCCTGTTCTAATTTAGTAATCAAGAAGATTCTTATCTTTTTAAAGGAAGGTTGGAAAATAAAATGGAACAAAACCATTTTTCCTTTGTGTTAACTGCAACTTATGTTTAAGGTCATTATGTTTATCATGTCTGATTTTCCTGTTTTATTATGACGTAAAATAGATTGCCGATCAAGTTTTTAACAACAGTTCATATATGAATTATAATGTAAACCTCCTGTAAATACAGAAAGGTTAAATTATCAGTTTTGAAATCAGCATCAGCTACAACAATGTGCTAAGAATCAGTTATTGTATCAGCCTAAAAATTCAATATCAGTGCATCCCTAGTATGGAACTGAATGAACAGTTAAATTACATGAATGAAAGATGTAAATACAGCTCTAAATATGATCATTAAATTCTTATTGATTCATTTGGCTGTTCCTAAATAGTGTCAATCAATGCAAGTGCAATAATGTGTTGTTGGTGTATGCTGTAGCATTGCAAATAAAGATGGTTTACATTTGATGTGAAGACATCATGTGGGCTTTCTCACTATGCTCTGCCATGGGCTGCTGTGAGTTCTCTTTGTCTTGATACAAGCTGCAGCCTCCACCTATGGAGAAACATGCCTACATAAAATGATCGAACCATCTCATTAGGCCTGTTTCCAACCATTCTGCTCACTGATATCTCAGCAGCGCTCACACCATGAGGCCAATAGGCTTCTAGCTCTGAATGTGATCACAGCTTTTACACTAGCTTTGGCAGGTTGAAACAGGTTAGGTGAAAACTGTTTTACTCTTGACCTGTGGGTCTGGCACAAACAGAGTGCTGGACGGCAGGTCTCCAATCTCAAATTGAGCTGCTTGTGGGAAAAAGCTCTATGCCATTTTATCACGAAAGCGAGAATGCGAGGGAGAACGGTTTCTGTGGTTGTGGAGAAATAGATGGAATAAGATGTGTGAAAACCTTATCTTGAAAGAGCATTAGCCTGGGCTGCTCATCTCTGCTCCAGTATGACAGCGACGTGAGGCTGCTGGAAGTACATGTTTAATTATTTCGCATGTGACCAGGGTGTCCTACTTCACTCCTGGTAGTCAGGGTAGTCTGTGTCTGTCATGGCTGTGAGCTGCTGAGGCTGATGATAGAACCTCAGAGGATGATGATTTAGAAGATTTAAAACTACCAATAGTATGCTAAGAAAGACTACTTAACTCTAGAAATCAGATGAACTACAGTGACTTGCAAAAGTATTCCACATTTTTGCATGTTACACCCAGAAACTTAAATGTGTTTTATTGGGATTTTGTGTGATAGACCAACACAAAGTAGCAAGTATTGTAAACTTTAAAGGAAATGATACATGATTTTCAAAATTTTCAATAAAGTAAAATCTGGAAAATCTGGCGTGCATTTGTATTCAGGCACCCTGAGTCAATATTTTGTATGAGCACCTTTTGCTGCAATTACAGCTGGAAGTGGCTTGGGTTATGTCTTTTCCAGCTTTGAACATCTAAAGGTTGAAATTTTTGTTTTTCTTTGCAAAATAGCTTAAGCTACCTGGGCCATTCTAATACACGAACATGTTTGATCTAAACAATTCCACTGTAGCTCTGGCTGTATGTTTAGGGTCGTTGTCTTGCTGGAAGGTGAAGCTCCACCCTAGTCTCAAGTCTTTTTCAGCGTCTAACAGGTTTTCCTCTAGGATTGCCCTGTATTTAGCTCCATCCATCTTCCCATCAGCTGTGACCAGCTTCTCTATCCCTGCTGAAGAAAAGCATCCCCACAGCATGATGCTGTCACCACCATGTTTCATTTCAAAGAAAGATTGAAGGGATTTGCATATTTCAGTAATAAATTTTGCTGATTTGGTTTGTTTTGCATTGTCTTGTTGACATGGATGGATGAAAGGCATGGATGGAAAGATCTCATCCTGAATGCATATGTTGCTCTAAAATCTCAATGTGCTTTTCTGCAGTAATGCTGCTATCACATAAGGGTAAATGACTTTTACCACTGACAAAACCCCATACCATAACATACCCTCTCATTTGGACTTGTTGATGATAACAGTCTGGATGGTTCTTTTTGTCTTTGGTCTGGAGCACATACACATTTCCACTGTGTGATGGTCCATCCTAGGTGCCTCTTAGTCCAGGGAAGTCAACAGCACTTCTGGATATGGTTAACATGAGGCTTCTTTTCACACAGTAAAGTTTTAAGTGGCATTTGTGAATGTAACTCCATATTGTAGAGCTTTACAAAAGTTTGCCAAAGTAATCCCTTATTCATGTGGTTATATCAGCTTTTGTTGAATGATGGTTGTTGATGCTTAAGAGATCGAAGATCACAGCATTCAGCTTAGGCTCACACCTTTGGCCTTTACACACTTAAATTCCTCAAGATTCCTTTGATTGATTAATGTTATTATGCACTATAGAGTGGGGAATTTGTAAATTCCTTACAATCTTTCTTTGAGGAACATTGTTTTTAAACATTTAAATAATTTTCTCACACATTTCCCCTGCCATTGCCATCTCCTGTTCAAAGTCTCAGCCTTTCTTGGATACTGCTTTTGTACCAAATCAAGAGCATAATCACCTATTTAAAATCACATATTTATATAGTTTATTAACCGTATTACAAATGCAGGCCACACTTTTCAGATTTTTATTGATTTAATATTTTGAAAACCATGTATCAATTTCTTTTCACCCCAAAACATACTTTCTACTTTATGTTGGTCTATCACATAAAATTGCAATAAAATACATTTACTGTACGTTTATGGGTGTAACGTGAAAAAGTGTGGAAAAGTTTGAGTGGTATGAATACTTTTGCAAGGCATTGAATGTGTTTACTATTGCATCGTTATGTTTTTGGTACCATATGCTATATTATACTGCTTATCATATTCTTCATATTTAAAATCAGTGGGCGTTCTGTGAATGTTTGGAGCAAAAGTTAAGAGGATGCTGGTCTGTTAAGCGAGAATATACAAATGAATTCGATCTCTGAGGTGAGTATCCTCAGGTTTAAAAACCTCTGATGTTTGTACAGTAGGATTTTTTTTAATTTTGTATATTTTCATGATATTACAGGCATTATATAGACACGTTTATAGATTAAATACATTGTCGTTATATTGATGTGCGCATATGATGAATACAGTACATTGATTGCTGAGTATGAAAAAGTGGATACATGTAAGTGTATAATGTCAGGGGTGTCAAATGGAAAGTCTCATTTCTACATATTGGGGATTGTTGCATTTATAGAAGAATCATTTTACAGCTTTGGTGAAGCAGTGGATGCATTTGTGTTCCCTCTTCAAGGCTTCCCACAAAGAAGGAACAGAACTGTTTTCCTGCATCAATTCAATTGTGTGAGATTATTTTTAGTCTGTCTCCATCAAATTATAGGTCTTAATTAAATTACCACTTGACAACTCAGTTACTTGCTGCAATCACCATTGTCTTATCTCTTTATCTGTAATTATTATGTGGAAGCCACAGAGTATGACAGGGTGAAATACTCAATCAGTAGACCAGGGTGGAAAAACTGAATCAGGACTTCAGCAGTGACTGGTGCTGATGCACTTGAATCTCTCTAGCCTACAATGGTTCTTGGCTCTAAGAATCAGGCTTAGTGCACAGGAATACATTTGAAAATGATACTTTAATAGCTACAGTGTCATTTTACATCATTTTCATCTAAGTGTTTCAGTCAAGCAGTGTATTTAAAAAATAACACAACTGGCAGTGTATTTGGATGTACTGATCATATTTATGCTGATTTGAATGACCATAATCTAGAAGGGAAAACCTAATCATGACAGTATAACACAAAGTCAGTTAAACTTCAGGGATACCAGTCTGCCCAGTTAGGAAGCAGAGGCTAAGCAACTGTGAATCAAGTTACTTGCTTTGGTGCAAATTAAAGTGACAACATGTGCACCAGAGAGGCAACTTCAAGACACCTCCAAAAAGAGGGAATGGTTTTGCAGGTGGTGGCCACAGAGAAGTACTCTCTCCTTCCTGACTGATTTTTCTCTAGTTTTGTGTTTTCCTAGTGTCCTTATCACTACTGGAATCACAAGGTGGTACCTAATGCTCATTCAGATAGCACAGGTATTCCAGCTACTCCAGTATGGCACATCCATACATGCTGTTTCAAGGAGGTTTGCTGTGTCTCTCAGCACAGTTTCAAGAGCATGAAGGAGATACCAGGGCCCAGGCTGTTACACGAAGAGAGCAGGACAGGGCGATAGAAGGGCATCAACTCAGCAGCAGGACAGGTATCTGCTCCATAATGCAAGGAGCTCTGACAGAACCCTACAAAGTGACATCCAGCAGGCTAGTGTTGTGACTGTTTCTGAACCCTCTGTCAGAAACAGACTCCATAAGAATGGATGACCTGTATTGGGACCTATAGTCACAGGTCAGCACCATGTAGCCTGATTGGCGTTTGCCAGAGAACACCAGAATTGGCAGGTCCTTTAGTGGCCCCAGTTCTCTTTACAGTTGAGAGCAAGTTCACACTGAGCATGTGACAGACGTGAAACAGTGCGGAGATGCCATGGTAAATGTTATGCTGCCTGCAACATCACCTAGCAATACTGGTGTGGTGGTGGTTTAGTGGTGGTCCATGGAGACATATCCTTGGTGGGTCACACAAACCTCCATCTGATAGCCAACGGTACCCTGAATGCAGTTAGATACCATCATGAAATCCTCAGAGCCAGTCTCAGACCTTATGTTGGTGCTGTGGGGTCCTCCTAGTGGACAATGCCCAGCCTCATGTAGCCAGAGTGTGCAGGCAGTTCCTAGATGATGAGGTTACTGATACCATAGGTTGGCCCCAATGTTCCCCAGACCTGAATCCAATTATGAATCTCTGTGACTTTATTTAGGCCATGCTTATTTTATTTGTTGGATTACATAATCGCTGACCATCAAAAATGCAAAATTGAAAACAAAACAAAACGTTCTGACCTGTACTTTTTCACTTGTGTTTTTTTCCCCGCCAGTCGCATAATATGCACCTTTCTAGTGCAATAATAATACATGCATTAGTTCCTGCTAGAACTGAAGTCTTGCGCTCATCATACGATAACCTGCCTTTCAAATGTATGGTTAGATGTACACTCGAACAATCAAAGCGCGCCAGACTACCGTCTTCTGGCGGACGATGGCAATATTTATATTTGTGTCGCTGTAAAGAAAGGCGCCAGTGAAATTACAAAATGAATTATGCGGTGCAGTAGTGATGAAAAAATATCCGATATTATTGCAAGAATAGATGGTGTGGCTGACATCCCAGTCTGCAATGTTGAAATGGCAGAAAACGATGCAGCCACGGGAACCAAAGTCGAGATGTTAACTCCACTCTCCGTGGCACCGTGGCACATTTGCTTTAATTTTTCCCCAAGATCTTGTATTAATGATAGGCGATTTGGACCATAGCCTTCTCCAGCACATCCAAAAGATTCTCAGGTCTGGTCTGGACTGGCCAATCCATGAGTGAAAATTATCGTCTCATGCTCCCTGAATCACTCTTTCACGATCTGAGCCTGATGAATCCTGGCATTCTCATCTTGGAATATGCCAGGGCCAACAGGGAATAAAAATCCATTGATGGAATAACCTGGTATATTCAGTATATTCAGGTATCAGCTGACCTCATACTTACTGAACCTAAACCTGACCAACTGCAGCAGCAACTCCTGATCATGGAACTGCCCCACAGGTGGTGACCTTGTTTAAGCCAGGCAGTGTATATACAGTATGTAATTCACTTTGGAATGACATAAAATGCAGATAAAAAACGATAAATGCAGTTTTGAAATAATAATAAAAAAACATTTGTTTATTTTTTATTTTTTTGGCAAGTGTGTTCAAGCTTTATACAATAGATACAATAATACAAAGATAAAATTACAGTAATGCACAGTACAGTACTGTACTGTTTCCATGTACAGTGGTGCTTGAAAGTTTGTGAACCCTTTAGAATTTTCTCTATTTCTGCATAAATATGACCTAAAGATTTTCACACAAGCCATAAAATTAGATAAAGAGCTCCTAGTTAAACAAATGAGACAAAAATATTATACTTGGTCACTTATTTATTGAAAAATGATCCAATATTACAGATTAGTGAATGGCAAAAGTATGTGAACCTCTAGGATTAGCAGTTAAATGGCAAGTGAAATTAGAATCAGTTGTTTTCAGTTAATGGGGTGACAATCAGATGTGGGCACCCTGTTTTATTTAAAGAACAGGGATCTATCAAAGTCTGCTCTTCACAACATTTTTATGGAAGTCATGTCATGAACAAAGGAGATTTCTGAGGACATTCAAAATGCTTCTATGTTTTTTTATTTGGTTGCAATATGACGCATGTAAGACTGAACGTAGTGCTAGCCAATCAGAAACATTGGTCATTATAGTGGCTCCTGTCTATGTGTTTTATCATCAGATATGCCTAATGGACTGGTGAGTTTGATATTTGCTTAATGTTTTGGCTGCCTTGGTAGAGTATGTAAGAACTGGATGATCCTCCTTGTTGTACTTGAAAGGATTTGTGGATTACTTTATAATGCATTACACAGAAAACTGGAAGGTGCATTTCTTGAGTAAAATGCGAGTGTGATTGCAGCTCTGCTCTGGTTAACACTGTTTATCATAAATCAAATGCCCAAATCAGCTGAATCATTCTGTCTCTGGCTCAAACTGTAATTTTTTTAATCGTTTATTAACATTGGAGAGATAGCTACCCCTGCAGGCCCCCAGTGCCCCCCCCCCATACCTGAGTGGCCCTCAACGCACAAGTCCCCTATTCCTTTATCTGTTGAATCAACCTGCAAAATCTAGTATCTCTAACTTAAAATGTCATCATTCCCATTAGTAAACATTAAGCCCATTCATTTCCTATGAGAAATGTATCAACTTTTAAGGGGCCCTTATGTGGCCCCTGACAAGCCAGTCATAAAGCTCATTACAAGAACACCATTTCCAACTGGACCGGACTGGACGAGGTAGCAATGGATATCACTAAAATTGCGGGAAATATAGCCAGACAAGCAAATTCCGACATAATAATAAAAAAAAGAAAAACATGACTTTCGGATAACACTAGTGTTTTCTACTGCAGTCTAATTAATTTATATGCATTAATTAAGTTATGCAAAAATAGGAATCCTATGTGGTACTTTTCCTGGTCATTTGTGGTTATATTTGAGGGCTCTTAATGTGTTTTTTAAAAATCATATAACAATTTAAAGTAAAGCCTAAATTTTTGTGGTATCTTCCCAGTGTGGGTCTCCTGGGGGTTGGGTGTGTATGAAATGTATATGCACTGCACGCCACTGATAAGTACTACATAAACACTGTTGTAGGATATAAGTTTAAGGTGGTTGTAACTTCAGGTTCCTGCTTCTGGTGTGACTAGGATGATAGAGCTATAGATACCTGCATGGTGTGTGGGGATTAATAGATTGAGAAGAGGTGGTACAGTGCAGGGAATGTCTCTTTCAGCATATGGAAAATGCCTAAAATAAATGAGTTAATGGTCCTCCCAAAGTCTATAGGAAATTATTTTCAGAATTGTAGCCGAAAACAAAATTGACTGACAGCGACCTTCGGCATGTTTCACGGCTTTTGAATAAAAGGTAAATGCACGTCCTGCATGTAAATATGGAGCAACGTGGTATGCAGGAGGCCTCTGTTAATTTTTGCTCCCAAATTTTCCTGGTTACAGTGGGCAAAAAGACATAACATTTGTGGGATTTGTGTGAAGAAAGACACATTCCTAACTCTGTATTCCAAGATGACAATTCTCATGTTCACAGGGCTATACATGTGACTGATTGGCATGATGAACATCCAGGTGCAGTCACATGGCTAAAAAGGGCAAATAAAACAACCTAGACATGTCACACTCAAATGCAAGGGGGCACACGGCCCCTACTGAGCCGAACACGTCTATTGTGCAGCTGCGGCCCTCTAGCGTTGGGCCATGGGGCTACAGGTCTCCTAGTAGTCCTTTGAGTCTGCCTGGAACAACAAGTAAGACACCAGGGAAGGCAACCACCTCATGTGGCTAAACTGAGCAATTTTTTTTGATTCACAAGTGGCTGAACATTGATGTTGTCTACATTCAGAAACTTCACCATCCCAAATTGAATCACACCTGTTAAACATCATTAAGTACATTTCAGACAAAGGGGATTTTTTTTGTCTGATGTATACTTAGGAAGTAAGACAGTCACTTTGTTGTTTGTTATTTAGATTGCTTTTCAGAAAATTTGTCATTATTGATTATTAATAGGATTATTAATAACAACCAATAAATGAAGTTTTTCAGTCTACAAAAACCACTGCTTGAATTCAGATTGTGAGTCATTGCAGAATGCATCATTACATCATATAAGATGTATGTAAGCTGACTACCGGTACTTTAAGTTATATCCAAGTTTCATTCTATTGTGTTGTCCCATGAAAAGATATAATTGTTATGGGGCGCTGATGGTAAAGTATGGCCCCTTTTGCAGATAGCTTCATGAAAATGGTAGATTTTATTAACTCATATAAAACTGTAATTGAAAAAGGACAACCAACACTAGTCGGTCTAAAAAAATCTCTCGACAACAGGGTCGCATGGATACTTTTGCTTGGTGTCCTGCCGAACGACCACACAGGGATGTGGGAGAAAGGACCCAAGGCATGACAGGCGATGGTGAGGAGAAAAAAGTGTGCCTGGGCAGTGCCCAGACCTACAGCAAACTCGTTAACGGGACTCCAGTTTGTGTTTCCATTAGTTCTGGACTTACTGCCGGACAACCACACAGAAGGCAGGAAAGGCCAGAAAAGGGGCAAATGACACACTTTCCTTAGCCTATAAACTAAGCCATGCCATACCTCAGACTATAGTCCTATTCCAGCCCCCCTGTACAAAGAAGGACTGGTATCCACTGTCTATGACTCCCTCATGGCACCAATGAGCGAGGTTGATGCGTGCCACCCAGCAATACCTTGTGCCAAAGCGTTTCACATGCTTTGTCCTCCAAAATGGCTGGAACACATCAGCTCAAAACAGAAATCCCATGACAGTGTCATGACAGGGGTATCAGGGGGTAAGGACCTAAATGCAGGGGGCAAAACATGCAAGCATGTGAGTCTGGTGAGGTTGGCTGGACAGGAGGTGGTGACATCATCGACAGGGAGGCAATAGCCCTACAATATCTAAGGGCCCTATCAGTACCTAGGACTTCCTGGTCCTACACCGCATTCCCCTCTTTGCAGGAGAGGCGGTACCTGATGTCCCTGGGAGAGCCTCTGCCAAAGGGTGGCCACCAGAGTGGTTTGGCTATGAGCCATGGGAGTAGGGTACATGGTGATAACAAGTAAGCCCGAAGGGCAATGAAGAGCATGGGGTGTGTGACAGCCCACGGCTGAGCTGAAAGGGCTGGAGGGCGTGTAGAGAGCATGACGTTAACAACTAAGCCTGGAGGGCTAAGAGGCATGTATAGTGCATAATTTTAATAATTAAGCCCTGAGGGCTGAGAGCCACGTAGAGTGTGTGACATTAGCAACCAAGCCTGGGGGCTAAGAGGCTTGTAGGGTGTGTGACATTAGCGAGTAATGGCGTTAAGCCAAAACGCAATAGGTATGTGTTTGGTCAGCACCGAAACACATAGCTGAACTCTGGGATTAAATAGAGCCAGAAACAGGTGTTCCTTATCAGCCCTGATTAGCATGCTGATGGCTGCGAGCCTGAGGCATGTTGGGAGTCGTAGTTCTCCTGTCATGCTTCATTAAGCGCTGCCCCTCTAGCAGTGGGCTGTGCAGCTACAGACCTTGTAATAGTCAGAGTGCTGCTGGACACATACACTGCTACGCCCGGCCAATGCATGTCTTGGTAACTCGATCCCTAACGCTGGAGCACTGCCAAGCACCAAGTGAACTGTAATGGCGCATCAAGAGGCATCACTCCATTGGTGCCACGCCATTACGAGGCTCAGTGAGCCCATGACTGACAGGGCTACATTCCTTGCAATACACCACACTCACGTCCTGGCATGGCGTGGGTATGGCAGGGGTCTAACAAAAAAAAATCGGTGCCTTCAGTTCTTGGTTTGACATTAATAATAATGTTATTAATAATTAATAATGACAAATGTCCTGATAAGCAATCTAAATGACAAACAACAGAGTGACTGTCTTATGTCCTAAGTAGACATTATGTGACTTAGACCAATTTTTAAAATAATTTTATTGTCTTTAATCAATTTGTTAACTCAAAATAAAATTCAATTCAGAGAATGTTTTGTGGACGAATGAGACCAAAATTGAACCTTTTGGTTTAATAGAAATGTGTAATTGCATTGTAGCATAAGAACCTTATCCCATCAGTGAAAAATTGTAGTGGTAGTATCATAGTTTGGGCCTGTTTTGCTGTATCTGGGCCAGGATGGCTTGCCATTATTGATCGAACAATGAATTCTGAATTATATAATTTTTTTTTTGGTGGGGCGGCATCGGGGTCACACCAAATACTGAAAGCAAAGGTTCACATACTTTTTGCCACTCACTAATATGTAATATTGGATCATTTTCCTCAGTAAATAAATGACAAAGTATAATATTTTTGTCTCATTTGTTTAATTATCTCTTTCCGTAATTTTAGGACTGAAAATCTGATCTTTTAGGTCAGATTTATACAGAAATATAGAAAATTCTAAACGGTTCACAAACTTTCAAGCACTACTGTATTATATAGATTCATTACACATATAGTGAAACATGTCAAGTCTTTGTTTCTTGAAATTTTGATGACTGTGGCTAATAGATAATGAAACCCAAAATTCAGGTCTCAGAAAATTAGAATATTACATAAGATTAAGAGCCACTACACACAGATGAATCCTACACATGGGCTACAAATGTCACATTCCTTGTGTCAAGTCTGAACCCCATAGAGAATCTATGCTGTGTTGTCAAGAGGTAGATGAGAGACACCAGACCCAACAATACAGGTGACCTGAAGGTTGCAATCAAAGCAACCTGGGCTTCCATTACACCTGAGCAGAGTCACAGGCTGATCACCTCCACACCACAGCACATTGATCACGTGTCATCTATTTTCTAATTATATTGGGAAGAGCCTTGGGCTTGTCAAAGATGCTATATAAATACAAGTTTGTTTTTGTTGTTGTTGTGATGCAGTAATTCATGCAGAAGGAGGTCCAACCAAGTTTTGAATGCATAGAAATGAATATACTTTTCAGATGACTGATATTTCTGTGAAAAATATCCTTTTGTATTGATCTTATATAATATTCTAATTTTTTGAGACACTGAACTTTGGCTTGAAAGGTTTGAAATGTTTCATCTATGTGTAATGAATCTATATAATATATGTGTAACACACCGCTCTCGACCCGTCAACTACAACTCCCAGAATCCTCCTCACCAGCACACTTCCTACACGCCCTCCTCGTCACCGGAATTCTAGACACCTGTTCTCGGCTCTTTAAAAACCCCTGTACCACGCTACATCGT
>JAVSBU010000002.1:25453-35564 GCA_033118015.1 Loricariichthys derbyi
TAAACTGGACAATTTAAAACAAACTGGACAATTTGAAATGGACTAGAGGTAGTTGTGATTCAAGTGTGTGTGACTGCCGCCATGGATTCTTTTGCTTATCTGTTTTCGGCTCCATATCAGCATGGGCATCGGCCAAGGTCATTGCTGGAACATAAACTATCCCCCAGAACTGAGCTCCGCAGATACGCTCTTATTCCCCATTCTTATGCCGTCGTTGCTTTATTCCTGTTGTGAGTCTTAATCTTCATGTTATAATGTGTATTTGTGCATAATTGTGCAGAGGTGGTTTTTCAGTTCCCAAACTATACTAATTAAAGAACATATTCTGGGGATGGCTTTTTCTCTCCTCCCCTCACCACATGTGTTATTCTGTATTTTTTCTAGCTTAAGTTGGCACCAAGTACGGTTGCCAAGGCATTCTGGTGCTCTCTGTGCATCTTTATGCCAAAGCAAATTCCTAACCTTTGAATCCGTTCATTGACATGGCAATAAAAACTGGATCTTATCTTCATCCAAAATTTGGGCTGATTTCTCCACAGTATTCTAATTTTTTAAATCCTGTTTACATAGGTTTTATGAGTTGGAAGCCCAAATTATGTAAAAATAAACAAATAAATACTTGAAATCGTTTAAATTGTGGGCCCTGAATCTATAATCTATGAAAGTCTAACTTTTTGAATGGAATTATGGAAACTAATCAATTTTTCCATGATATTCTAATTTTTTTGAACGGGTCTGCATATTCATTAAGTTCATTCCTCAGAGATTTTGCTCTGTATTTACAGCTTAAAATCACACATTTGCTGCAGATTTGTCAGGTCCACATTGATTATGCAATTTTCCCATTCTATCAAATCCCAACAGTGATTTATTGGAATGAGATCTGGTTGTTGCAGCACAAAATCTAGACTCAGTCTGGCCATTCTCTTCTGGCCTCTTGCATCAACAAGGCCTTTTCACCCAAAGAACTGTTACTCATTGGATATTTTCCCTTTTTCTAACCTAAAATATGGCTGTAGAAGAAAACCACCGCAGAGCAAATACTCTGACCTATCACCAACAATCTTACTCAGAGTCCAAAGCTCAGAGTTCAAAGTCAATTAAATCACCTTTGTTCCCCATTCTGATGCTTGGTTTGAACTTCAGCAGCTAATCGCTAATTTTGGCTATGTCTACATGACTAATTGAATTAAGTTGCTGCAATGTGACTGACTGATTAGATACGCTTTAAGGAGCAGTTGAACAGGTGTAACTAATACACGTGCCGATGAAAGTATATATGAATATATTGTGCATTGCATACCGTGTATAGACGATACACATAGCATAAAACTCCCATATCTGATTACATGTTGTTTTGGCCCTTATCATTGTAAACTAGAGCCACGACCCAAAAATATTAAAAAGCACCAGCTAAATCACCAAACAGAAAATATGTCCGAAACAATGATAAATATATACTAGCCATGTACTAGCATCTTTTTAAAATACATACATTTATAAAGATAGGGATATCACATTATATTCTTGTGGATCCATTTCTGACTTATTTTTGTCCAGTAATCTAAAACTATGCTGGCATGCTTCTTTATAGTCCCCTAGAATGCTTAAAAAAGCCCATCTGGACATCATCTGCATGCTGCAGAATTTCCTTGCCAGCAAGTGAGGTCACTGGCATCCTACGCCATACAACACATCTTAAAGCGTGAGTGCCTCTTACTCCCCCCAGCTGAGCGCCTATGGCCAGCCGAGTGACTCAGACTGCACTCCATTTGAGAAATTAAATGGGTAATCAGCAGTCTTAAAATAAGTCCTGAACATGCTGAGCCAGCAACGACAGCAGCAGCCTTGGATCTCAGCCACAGTGGAGACTCTCCTATGCGAGCTGCAGCTCCACATGCTTTGATTTATTTCTGCCGGGATCAGAGGTATGCAAGATATAATTAGTAGAGAAATGACCATAGCTACAAACATATCCCCCAGAAGTGTTTGGGCCAAGGCTGAGGGGTGGCAAGTCTTCTCTTAAAAAGCTTCCCTGATTTTCCACTGCAGCATTATTGGTAGGTCTGGATTTGTTACCTGTGTCACTTCCCGTCACATGATCGTTATGGATTTGCTGAAAGCCAGGGATGGGCCTTGTGGTCAGGTACCACACCGCATGGAGGACATCAGTTGCATGGACACGATTGTGATCTGAGGAAGAAGCATTTATGAGTCAGTCCCATATAAAAAGTCTAGACCACCACCCTCTGTTCCATACACGTACTCTTTCTGTAAAGCAGCAAAACTTTATTATACTACCACAGTGATTCTGCATGCCATTTTAAGCTCAAAGTACAGTCATCAACAGTAAGTGAACTCTCACAGGGAATATCTCGGTAGCCGTTCTCCAGAGCGCAGAAGTACATCATGAACTCCCGGACTGGGATTTTGAAGATTTCAAACAAACCCGTGTCTTGGAACAAAGTGTAGGCCACCTGAGAGATGGACGAACAAACAAACCTTCATTAAGACAGATGAAAACAGGCTTGCACTGAGGCATCAAGTCCCTGATGAGCGCCATCTATCAGAGCTATAAAGGATCACCAACACTGTATAAAACGACACACTGTGCCAATCGTACTATGAGACAGATTTTTATTTCAATTAAAACTGAATGATTAATGTTTGGTGTTAGAGGAGCTTACGTGGCATGGGATCACATTAAATACCCGACTCATGAGCACCATGCATAGATGAGGTTGAAGGATTATAAAAAATTATATTTATTGTTTACTATTGGCTTTATTTGTCCATCAGCATCAATGCTTACTCATGACATGAGCAAGGTGATATCATTACTAGTCATGCACATTCACACCAGGGAAAATTATAACAACTAATTAACAGCATGTCTTTAGAATGTGGCTCGAAATCTGAGTACCCAGAGTAAAGCCATGTGGACACAGAATGGACATACAACTCCACACAGGTGTGGTCTGGGATTAAACAATTACTAAACAGTTTTCCATGATGTCAAACTAAATTTCCATTACCCTTTTTCCTAACAGCAGTGTTACTGTCAGGGAATTTGATTTTAAAGAGCTGAGTGCCCTTGGCAGAAGTCATAAGAAATTATTTATAAAATAAAATAATTATTGAATTATTCTGAGCAACAATAACATTTCAGCAGTTGTACCTAGTCAGTGCTAGCCTTCATTGCACTTTTTCATTAGTTATTGTTTTTGACATTTGTAAAATCAGAGACCTACAGAATTATAATAAGAAATAAAAATCTGTCATATATGCGCAAGCACTAATTAACGACCATCCAATCAACATATGTTGCCTTTAATGACTAAGGTCGTAACAATCATAAATAACAATAGCAATTAAAACTGTCTTTTAACTTTGAACATTGCAGCATCGACAGTTGGTCAGATTACAAATGGTTTAGTATGTGTATTTGTACTGCCATAAATATTGTCATACATTGATTTTTTTTTTATTTATTTTCATAAATACTGATAATCCTTGCATTACTACAATCTATGGACATGGACACAAGCAGTGTAGACATGAGACACACCAACGTAAATCGATGCTGGATTTGCTTAAAGTTTCGAAAAGGTGATTCATTGCTTCATCTAGAAATGAGTGATTTTTCATGTGGACTCATTCCCTCTTGGTTGTGTGCAGCCAGCCACATGTGTTTATTTATGTTTATATACTACTGTGCACATTTACTGTATTTTTTGTAATTAAATATTTCCTAGATGGAGTGATTTGAAAAGGCTTCAGATGCTGTGCAGATGGTAGGGTTCCACTCATGTTTTCAGTGGTAACTCTGACGCATGTTCATATGGTTTGCCTGCGTTTTTCTTGTGTCAATACCCTTTACATTTACTTTACAGCAGCATAAAAAAGACTATGTGTAACTATGGTAATGTCTGGTCAAAGTCCATTTCGATCTACAACCATGGACGTAATAGACAGAATGTATAGTCGTTGTTAAACAACACATACCTGAATATCTAATTCATATTTGAATGACACTAGTATGCACAAACCTTTGCAACAACTGCCGACAGAAAAGAGAATGGTAGTCTTAAAGTCCAAAAAAAACTTTTGTTTTCATTTTAACCAAGTGTTCTAAATATTATAAAGGATACAAAGATATAAATTACTATAATGTAGATTACTGTAATACGTTTTCATATTGTGTTTTAATTATCTTTGTTTTTTTTAAAATAAACACTATGTGCAAAGTATCTAAACCACCAATTTCAGTTATACCCCATTCTCACATAGCAGTATTTTGACCTGGGCTGTCATAGTAAGGCCTTTTCCTGTGCTCACTTGAGTTTACTCTGAGTATCCTGGGTGTGTCATAACTTTACCGGGCCGTTTTTGTGATAAAGGGAGGGCGTGGCTTAAATATTACGAACCCTGGATAAAATCAAACATGTTCGATTTTTTCCGGGCTTGACGACGAGACCCACGTTTGGCCAGCAAAGGGCACAAGATGGGAACCAACCCTAGACAAGGCAGTAATTTAACACAGGGTATATGCATGCATTCTCGTTCATATTTTCTCACTCAAGTCTGCACACACAGACACTTTAGAGAGGCCAGTTTACCTAGTGTGTGTGTTTGGAGTGGGTACCTAGAGAGAACTACATAGCAACACAATGCTGCCTTACAGTATACCATTTAATGTTAAATAAAAATTATATCATTTACAGTACTGGGCCTAATAAAGCAATGCCATAAATGATATAATTGTCCAAACCTTTACTGTGGTCTGGTCCATAGTCCAGGTTTACTGGTCTATGGACCAGAAGGTCCAGTTTTAAAATCTGACCCCTGCCAAGCTGCCATTTTTAGTTCCTTGGATTGTACGTCTGTATCAGTTGTATGTCAGTCTGGGTAAGAGTGACTGCTAAATGCTGTAAATTTATTAAACTTAAGAGCTCTGAAGAAGCAAGTTCATGTTTGCACTAACATTGCTAAGAATCCTCCCTGTCTTCCCGCCCATCCTGTCCATCAGGTCAAAGATCGGAAAGTTCCAGTTGTCAAGCTGTTCCATCAGGGCTTCTTGATCCTTGAGCAGAGGGTCCAATTTGAATTCCTGCTACCCATAACAGACAAACAAACAATCAGTGAAATGTCCATGTCAGACAGGCTATAATCTAAATTGTCAGTCTTTACTTCTCAATTATATCTCAATTATAAAATCTAGACTCACCGGTCACTTTGTTATTCCCTTTTACTCTGTTCTCTAATGGTTAGAGCAGGACCACCACAGATCAGCTAGAAGTAGGGTGGTTGATCATTCTAAGCACTGGAGTGACACTGATGTGATGATCATGTGTCAGTGTGTGTTGTGCTGAAACTGTTGGATCGGACAGCAGTTCTACTGCAGATTTTAAACACTGTGTTCTCTCACTGTGTGCTCTATTAGCCACATCTAACTTGTAGAGGTAAAATCAGAGACAGTAGCTCATCTGTTGTTGCACAGTTTGTGTTAGTCATCCTCTAGTGCTCACAAGATGCTGGTGGCTTTATGTTTTGGTTGGTGGACTATTTTCAGTCCAGCAGTGACACAGATGTTTAAGAACTCCAGCAGCACTGCTGTGTCTGATCCACTCATACCATCACAACACATGATAACACACCTCATCAGTGTCACTGCAGTGCTGAGAATCTTTGACCATCCTAATAGGTGGGCCTGTGTGGGTCCTGACCATTAGAGAACAGAGTAAAGGGGACCAAAAGTACTTAGAGAAACAGATTGACTATTTTCTGCAATTGTACAATTACAAAAAGCTTCTACATGGTAAGTGAGTTGATAAAATGGGCAATGACTGTAGAAACAAGGAGGTATACTTAATAAAATGTATAGTTGCCTGGCAAAAGACCTTTAAAACAAAACGTCCAGATGAATAATTTCAAGGATCGATGCTCAATAGTATGAAAACAGAAGCATTTTCATACTATTTTATACAAAATTACCCTAGAACACACCAGGAAGGGGTTAAGATGTGAAAACAACATAGAGGATCAAATCTTGTGCATCCTGAAATGTCAATTTACTAGAATCAAACCCAGCCAGTTCCTGCAGAATTACCAGAATGGCTTATGATACATTACCGGACAAGATGCTCTAACACCATTTCAAGTGGTTAGAGAAATATGTGCAACCAGATTGATTCAGAAATGAATTAACTGTTGCCTAATCGTAGGGTGTATTACATATTTTTAAATGAAATGCTACAGAATATTTTTTGCAAATACTGACTGCAACCTGCTCCAAAAGGTTTGGATGGTGGCAATTTAGGGCTAGTAATAAGGTTAAAAAAAACTATATAATGTTGTGATTTCAAACAGGTGATGTCAACACGTGATGATGATGATGATTTGGTTTTTTTTTTTAACACAGAAAAGTTTTAAGTGGCATTTGTGAATGTAATCACATTGTAGTGCTTAAAGGTTTACCAAAGTAATCTCTTGCCCATATGGTTCTATCAGCTTTTGTTGAATGGTGGTTCTTGATGCAGTGCTTTCTAAGAGATTGAAGATCACAGCATTCAGCTTAAAATAAAAATTTCCATTTTCCAACAAGACAATGCAAAACAAACCAAATCAACAAAGGTTATAACTGAAACATGCAAATTCCTTCAATCTTTCCTTAAGGAACATTGTTTTTAAACATTTCAATAATTTTCTTATAATAATAAATTTCCTTTTCCATCTCCTGCTCTTCAAAGTCTCAGCCTTTCCTGGATTCTACTTTTGTACCAAATCATGATCATAATCACCTGTTTGAAATCACATCATTATATAGTTTTTTAAACTCATTACTAGCTTTAAACTGCCACCGTCCCAACTTTTTTGGAATGTGTTGCAGGAATCAATTTCAAAATAATGATTTCGAGTGAATATTTGCCAAAAACAGTTTATCTGCTTGAACATTATATATCTCAAATCATCATATTCTGTTTTTATTTATGTTTTACAGACTGTCCCAACTTCACTGGAATTGAGCTTGTGTAACAGGTTTTGAAACCTCAGAAATATCACATGACCCCGACACTCGCAGTCTCCTCCATTGTGATGTCATAGCCACAACAGGATAAGTGTTTAAGAGTTTTAGACACTTCTTCTGAGTTCTTCTAAGACCTGCTAAGAATTAACATTTGATAATACAAAGCTAAAAACACCAGCCAAATCACCAGCTGGATCAATGAACATAGTGTTCCACAGTTTCACAGTATTAAAAGTTGATCTGGTACCATGTAAAGACAACAACCTCTTGGAACCCATACACTCACCAGCCACTTATTAGGTACAACTGCTCGTTAACACAAATATATAAATCAGCCATCAACATGGCAGCAAATCAACGCATTTGGTAAAGACGACCTGATGAAGTTCAAACTGGGCATCAGAATGGGGAAGAAATGTGATTTCATTGACTTTGACCAGATTTCAGAAAATGCTAATCTACTGGAATTTTAAAACACATCATCTCTAGGGTTTACAGAGAACAGTCCAAAAAACATCCAGTGAGTGGCAGTTCTCTGGTCGAAAATGCCTTGATGCCAGAGATTAGAGGAGAATGGCCAGAATGGGTTGAGCTGATAGAAAGGCAAGTTGTAGCTAAAAAACACTCATTACAACTGAGGTAGAACAACATCTCTGACTGCACACCAAAGCCAACCTTTAAACAGATGGGCTACAGTGGAATAAGGCTACTCCAGATGCCACTTGTATCAACTGCTCAGGCTGGTGCAATGGTGTGGGGACCATTAGGGATTTATGGGCACACTTTGGGCCCCTCAATACCAAATGAGCATGGTTTAAACTCCACACCCATCCTCAGTATTATTGCATTGCTGACCACTTCCATCCCTTTATTATCACAGTATCTTCTATGTGTCATGGCACAAATCTCAAATCATCTCAAACTGGATTATTGATCCTGACATTAGTTCTTATGGATCCAACAGAGATCTCAATCCAACAGAGCACCTTTGGGATGTGATAGAACTGGAGATCTGCATAATGGATGTACACATGACAAATTTAAGACAACTATGTCAAAATGGACCAAAATCACTGAGAAATGTTTCCAGCCCCTTTTTGAATGTATGCCATGAAGAATTAAGGCAGTTCTGAAGGTAAAAAGGGGTCCAACCCAGTACTAGCAAAGTGTACGTGATAAGTTAGGACTGTTGGCGTATAAGACGACAAACTGATAATACAGCACAACAAAAAAAAATAAAAAATGCTGCAGTGATGTAGCTAACATCACCATTTTTGTTTCATAGTCATTTAAATCTTATTGATTTACGGATAATGAAATGGCTGCCTGCATCCATTAAAGCAGACATATGCTCGCAGACCATTATGGGAATACACGCTCACAGCATCTTAGCCACACAGAAGACCCTGTATATGCGCACATACATTATCAAGAAATCTTGTTAGAACAGATTGCAAATGTTTTAACATTTAGGACATTTAAGGAAGTTGCCTCGAAGTAAGAACACCAACTGAACATGAATTCTGGCATTTGGGACATAGCCAAAAACTTAAAACCTTGTAAGTATTTTACTCTGCTTCTTCAATGTCTGGCCAAGTAAATTGGCCATATATTGGTCACTATAAAAACTGTATAACATGCTGAATTAAAGGAATGCGTTCCAGGACACGTACGTAGATCTCAGACAGAGCAAAATGAGAATAGTAATAAAAACATGCAGGTGAGTAAATCCAGTCAAATAACATTTTATTTCTAGTTGTTTTATCACGATATACACTCCTAATAACAACTAGTCTTGCTGAGCTACACAATCTTGCATGGTCAAACATCATTATCCTAATGCATTTCAGTCCCTAGGAAAGTCCATAAGTTTCTAATTTTAACACCCTTCCTACTTTTGGTGATGTTGGCTCAATACAGTGACGCTGAAGACTTTCTCTCCTTCTCTCTCTGTTTCGGCCTTGTATTTGTGTTGTGGCTACAGCATGAAACAATTACAACAAAGTAACCTAAATGGCCTTACTGACCTAAGTGACTATTTGCAAAAAAAAAAAAAAACAATTAAGTTTATCCGTTTGAACATTAAATATCTTGTCTTCGTAGTGTCTTCAATTGAATATGGGTTGAAAAGGATTTGCAAATCATTATATTCTTTTTTCTTTATGTTTTATACAATGTCCAACTTCATTGGAGTTGGGGATGTTTTTTCATACTGACAGAAAAGAAGTGGAAGCTGCAGGTAAAGGCAAACTCTGTTCAGATATATTCTCGAGTTAAGTTATGTCACACTCGATGATTTCTCAGGTTTCATACCCAGAAAGTCATTTGTTGGAGTGAGTAAAGGTCTAATGATACATTCTGCTCATGATGCTCGTTATCTTAAATAAGTTTTTAAACAACAAAAACCTTTAGTCTCCTGCAGTTTAAAATTGTAAAGACAACATTCTATTGTAGATTCAACATATTTTAAATAATCAAATGAAAAAAAAAAAAACCTTTTTTATTGCTGGTGAATAACTATTCAAAAAATGAGTACTTACTACACTTAATGTGGTCGGAAGTAAGGGATATGACCAAAAAACGCAATTGCGTTAGATGAAGTAATAAACACATTGCATTTTTGCATTGTTGTTTAATCCCTACAAGATAATGGTCTGAATAGCCAGGAAATGGATTCAAATATATCAGATATTTTGGTTTGACTAGATGTATCTACATCTATAAAAAAAAGTATTCAGCCACCATTAGATTTACTGTTGTATTAATGACCATTTATGACACATAATAGTAATTTATTACTATTATTACTATTCCTGATCAAGCTTCTTCAGACTCTAGAAGGGTCAAATTAGCATCCTGATCCATTCCAGAAGCTGCTATTGCTCAAATGTAAATACTGAAATACTTGCCACTGTTGCCTATGATTTTTTTTCCATACAGTTTTTCAATACTACACACAAATTCCCTGTATTTTCTGGTTGTACTCTAATAGCGAATGATAAATTATTATATACTGCTCAAAAAATAAAGGGAACACTAAAATAACACATCCTAGATCTGAATGAATTAAATATTCTCATTGAA
>JAVSBU010000002.1:39583-49894 GCA_033118015.1 Loricariichthys derbyi
AGCCCGGGAAAAATCAAACAGGTTTGATTTTATCCAGGGTTCGTAGTATTTAGGCCACGCCCTCCCGTTATCACAAACAGCCCGGTAAAGCTATGACACGCCCAGGACAGATGTATGGACATATTGATCTACCAGCAGTGACAAAAAACCCTGTATACAGGAAATGATTGCCAAAATTCTTACCAAAAGATTAAACTGACAGACTGGGACCACTGGAATGTTGTAAGGCTTGTAAATAAAAGACGTTATGTTTTCAGGCAAGAATTGCTTGTAAAAGTCAACACAGGTCATTAAGAACCAATTTTTGAAAGAACACTTCACAGTGAACTGCATAACATGACCACATGGAGTAGAGTGGCACACAATTGGCCTTTGCTCTGCTCACAAAGTTGCCCAGTTACGAAACAAAAATTGCACTGCTCATGACTAGAAATGTGTTATCTGGTCAGGGGAATGTTGTTTCTGTGAGAATGATGCTAGGTGTCATGTTCATTAAAGACCTCAGGAAGCCTGAATGCAATATGTACTTCACGCTGAAGGAGATTCTGTGATGTTCTGGGGGTGCTGTAATTGGTTGGAGTGACAGTAAATTTGAACCACAGTGCCTACATTAAGCTTCTGGACAACCAGGTTTTTGTTCATTATCTTACAGAGGAACATAACATTCCTACCCCTGTATTCCAAGATGACAATTATCATGTTCACAAGGCTGCAAATGTGACTGATTGGCATGATGGATATTCAGGAGCAGTCACACATCTGGATTGGCTTGCAAATTCCCAGATATGAATCATATTGAAGGGAGTATGGAACTACCTGAAACAATAAGAAAGATTGAACATTGATGTTGCCTACATCCATAAACGTGTCCAATCCACGCAAAATTTAATCCTTGGTGTTATTCATGTTTGTGGAGGTATAACAAGCTATTAGGTATGTTTCAGTCACCGGGGACTATTTTTTTGTCCAGACAGCTTGCATCTCATTTCAAAAATTGTGGTAAAAAGGGGTTTTAAATACATTTTTATGTTAATTTAATAATATGTATCATTAAAACAAACAAACAGAGCAAATAACAAATAATGCTGATTATCCTATTAGTAATTAGCAGTAATGAACAATTTGGTTCTTGTTGGATGTAGAGCAAGAACAATTTAAATGAGTCATGGGGAATAACAGACATTCCGGTCATAGGCCATCACTTTCTTTCTCAATCATCCCCCTCATGTGTCAAATCAAGTGCAGCCATGTTGAAATACTGTAGTTAAAAATTAATCATGGACTGTCAATAATTAACTGCTCATTATTTGAATCCTGATTCCAAAATTAATGTAGGGCTAATTCACAGGATGGAGCTCTGCACCTAACAGCTAAGGCACTTTCATCGAAGAACAGAGCTCTTTGTCCTCCATCAAAAATTTAGAGCCGTTGTAAGTACTCTGCCAGTCATTTTTTGTATTTTGTATCTGAACAAGACTCCTTTACAGTTATGTAAAATGGAGCTTGTTATCTCAGAGTCCTTAATGGAGAACCTTTAAAGCAAGCAAAAATTGAGAAAGTTTCTTAGAGAACTCTGAGGGTCCTGTGACAGCCAAATATAATGAGAAATTAGTTCAGATTGTCATAACGAATCATTGTAAAGTGCACTTTTATGCCTGTTCCTTGCTAGTTTCAGCCATCAGCAAGCAATCTAATCACTGGGATCAAAGTAAAAAGTCACACTTTATTTTCTGACAAACTTTTGGGCATTTGTTAATAACCCTACACTAAGAATACCTGGACGTTATTATTATTTGTTGTTGTTCATGTGTACTGGAAGTGTGTCTTGCTTAAGGCTTCAAGTGTGGAGTAAAGAGAAGTAGGTTAGACATGCACACACTCCATTGTCATTACTGTTTGTATAAACAGCTTACTACAGTGCTCACATCAAAGCCATGATTGCCCAAGAGCAGAAGATACGCCCAAATTAAGCTGTATTACCTAACCAATCAGAATGAAACAAAGTTATATTAATGAATTGCTTTATACAGAGACATGCTCAGGAAACAAACCTCTGACACTATAGGCAAAATATGTTTCCTTTCTCTTCCTGTCATGCCCTGTTTTGGTTACAGTTGATCATGTGTCTTCGTATGCTTTAGGCCCCTTGAGGCCCTGGGAGCACAATACTGTTAAATTAAGTCAAACTTTCACTTTCAACTTTTTACTTTCAAAATTATTTATATAGCAATTTTTACAATGAAACACTATTTCAAAGCAGCTTTATTAATATCTAGACCCAAAGCCCTAAATGATTAAGCCTTTTATAAAGGAGAAACTTTGGTAGGACCCAATCTTCTTTAGCAGCCTAGATTTGATTAAGTTTTATTAATTTACCAAATTATTACAGTTTTAATGAGTTTAAGTAAACAAACGTTAAATGTAAAAATTGAGAGAACATATCTAAAGAAAATATAACAAATAAAAGTAAATCTATGACTATATAGACTAAATAAATAAAGAATAAATATATTATTAGGAAGAGTATAAAATAGAGAATATCCAACTACAAATCAGAAAAAGTTGGGACGGTATGGAAAACGCAAATTTGAATAAAAAAAAAAAACAAACAAAAAAAATAAACAAAACAAAACAAAAAAAACCCCAAAACAAAACAAACAAACAAAAAATACATACAATAGAGTGTTATTTCATCGCAAACAGTGTAATAGCAATCATTTAATTTAATTAACATCCGTTCTTTAATTTCAGGCCTGTAAAGTTTCAACTAAATTTGGGATTTATATATAGGAATATAATAATAATAATAATAATAATAATAATAATAATAATAATAATAATAATACAGTAAAATAAACTAAGCAATGATGTGGTTTCAAACAGGTGTTCTTTAAAGGTAATGGTTTGGTATAAAAGCAGTATCCACTAAAGGCTGTCTTTGACGAGCAAAGATGACCAGAGGATCTCTAGTTTTTCAACAAATGTGTGAATAAATAATTGCAATGTTCCTCAAAGAAAGACCAGAAGGGATTTTCATATTTTTTTCTTATAGAGTGCATAATATTATTGAACTTTTCAAGGAGTCCAGGAATGTATCCTTATATTATGAACCTGTTTGCAGTGAGTGTTGCTGAAATGTGGTCATACTTTTAACCTCAGAATGAACTACACAACATTAAAATGATATGCATGGCTGAAAACACGAACAAATTTTAAACATTTATTCATATATGGTCAATTCAGCTACACTGAGCCATAAGATAATATAGGGCTGACAGTGGGTACGGAAAGTATTCAGACACCTTAAATTTTTCACTCTATTTCATAGCAACCATTTGCTTAAATCAATAAAGTTCATTTTTTTCTCATTAATGTACACTCAGCACCCCATCTTGACAAAAAAAATTTAGAAAGTTTAAACATCACTTGATCATATGTATTCAGACCCTTTGCTTTGACATTCATATTTAACTCACATGATGTCTATTTCTTCTGATCCTCCTTGAGCTGGTTCTACTCCTTCATCAGAGTCCAGCTGTGTGTAAATAAACCGAATGGACTTGGTTAGGAAAGGCACACACCTGTCTATATAAGACCTCACAGCTCACAGTGTATGTCAGAGCAAATGAGAGTCATGAGACCGCTCAGATACAGAATTGTGGCATGGCACAGATCTGGCCAAGGTTACAAAATAATTTCTGCAGCACTCAAGGTTCCTAACAGCACAGTGGCCTCCATAATACTTAAATGGAAGAAGTTTGGGATGACAACTCTTCCTAGACCTGGCCGTCCAGCCAAACTAAACAATCATGAGAGAAGAGCCTTGGCGAGAGAGGTAAAAAAGAACCCAAAGATCACTGTAGCTGAGCTACAGAGATGTAGTAGGGAGATGGGAGAAAGTTGCACAAAGTCAACTATCACTGCAGCCTTTCACCAGTCGGGGCTTTTTCTCCTCAGTGTAAAACATATGAAAGCCCACATAGATTTTGCCAAAAAAACACATGGAGGACTCCCAGACTATGAGAAGCAAGATCTGGTCGGATGAGATGAAGATTGAACATTTTGGCGTTAATTATAGGTGGTGTGTGTGTGTGTGTGTGTGTGTGTGTGTGTGTGTGTGTGTGTGTGTGTGTGTGTGTGTGTGTGTGTGTGTGTGGAAAACCAGGCACTGCTCATCACCTGCCCAATACAATCCCAACAGTGAACATGGTGGTGGCAGCATCATGCTATGGTCGTGTTTTTCAACTGCAGGAGCAGGACAACTAGTTGCAATTGAAGGAAAGATGAATGCGGCCAAGTACAGAGATTTCCTGGAAGAAAACCTCTTGCAGAGTGCTCAGGACCTCAGACTGGGCTGAAGGTTCACCTTCCAACAAGACAATGACCCTAAGAACACAGCTAAGATAACAAAGGAGTGGCTTTGAAACAACTTTGTGACCATTCTTGACTGGCCCGGCCAGAGCACTGACCAAAACCCAATTGAGCATCTCTGGAGAGACCTGAAAATGGCTGTCCAAAATTGTTCACCATCCAACCTGATGGAATTGAAGAGGATCTCCAAGGAAGAATGGCAGAAGATCCCCAAACCCAGGTGTGAAAAACTTGTTGCATCATGGCTGTACTAGCTTAAAAGTGTGCTTCTACTCAATACTGAGCAAAGGGTCTGAATACTTATGACCATGTAACCAGTTTTTCTTTTTTAATAAATTTGCAAACATATCTACATTTCTGGGTTTTTTTTTGGTCAAGATGGGGTGATGAGTATACATTAATGAGAAAAAAAGAACTTTTTTGATTTTAGCAAATGACTGCTATGAAACAAAGAGTGAAAAATTTAAAGGGTCTTAATACTTTTCCTTATCAACAAGCTATTGATATAAGTATTGCCACCCATACTCTGTGACTCTGATAAGGAAAAAGCTGGGTTGAATAATGGAGAAAAAGTTATTAGTTTTTAATGATTCTTGATGAACTTTATGATCTCTAAGTGAATATTCTAAAATTTTGCACGAGTGGAATTATTTGTTGAAAAATAAAAAAGAAATTGTAGGTTCATTGTAGGTCATTTGGAACAGATCATAGACAAACAACAAGGATATATTTTTGATGGTTTCTATTATTTGAAAGGATCTTATTAAAAGACTTAAATGTTCTTATTAAATAAATTAATATAAACATTTCTTATGCCAATTTTATCTATACCAAATAGTGTTTTGCTTTATTATTATTATTATTATTATTATTATTATTATTAGTGAATCACATTGTTTGAATCTTTTACTGAGCATACTGAAAGTTGTTGCAATTTACGACATCTGACACTTCAATAGTGGAACAACTTGAAAATGATTTTGTTGAATATTTGCAACATAGGATGTTAAAGCAGGAATAACAGTTAACATTTACCAGTTAACATTTTCTTAGTTAGTTGAACATCTTAATTTTACATACTGTAAGTTCCTTTGTTTAAAATTTGACAGTATATGGCCTTTGTTTAAACTCTAGTTTGTGTAAGAAATTATTTTGAGGGTGACATATGCATACATTTTATGTTAAGGTTTCAGCTATATTTTGCACAATAATAATTGCAATCTAGAGCTGAACAGTCGATTTCAGAGCTGAATTTCAGCATTAAAACCTACAAAATAGTTTGTAATAATGCTCCGATACATAGTTACTTGATCAAGCAGACATTTGAGAGAAACAAATAGTAGGGATAAGAGATAAAACCAATCTGTTTATTTTATTAGGCCAAAACTCCCATGGGAGACTGAGAGTCCGTGAACTGTCAGGACCTATTAAACATGTAATTCTTGATGGAGGCAAACTTTGTACATTCGCAGTCAAGAGAAACGTGTTATTAAAAAGATGAGCGTGGCCACGTGAAAATAAATAAATAAATAAGAAATACTGATTAAATATTAAGCAGCCGGCGGGCCGATAGTTTGCCTGAGGCGTATTTGTCAGTTTCAAAGGGTGTTTTTATTAATTTTGTATTTTGCATTTTGTTAGTGGAAAGAGCCTGCTCCACTGGGAACCCCACAAGCTATAGCCAGTAGAGCCTATACCAGAACAGCAGAGTTACAGAGAATGTCAAACAGACACACACACACACACACACACACACACACACACACACGCACACACACACACACACACACGAAATTACGTCCATGTGCACATACATACACATACATGAAGGCAAGGATATATATGAATAAACACAAACACATGTATACATGTAACAGACTGATATGGCTTTTGTATGTTTACAATTTTATCTGACATACATATCATACTGATTTTGTTTGTGAATAATTATAATAATAGGAATTATCTTTTACTCTGAATGTATCTAAAGTTCCAATAAATAGACATATTGTGGAACTTATGATATCTGATCAATACTCAACAATCAAATATAAATAAACTAATAAACGTCGGCCCTGAACCTCAAACCTGAAGCCTCAAATTTTGTGCTACTGGCTTAGAAGATCCTGGCACATGCACTTTTAAAGGGTGCCATCTGATCTTCAATTGTCAAGGGTTTTTGAAAAAAACTGAAAAGTAGGCCAAATATATGAATTATAAATTTTTATTTAGCATTTGAGCTGGAAATGCAGATTTACAGAGTAAGGCGAGATATGTGAACAACCAGAAACACAAACATGACAAGATCACATCTCAAGCAAAAAGTCATAACCTCATTAGCATGATGGCTATGGGCATAAAAACTATAAGAGGACATAAGTATAAAATAATGTAACATGAACATGTATATAAGAATTGACCTTCTGTCAGCGTGAAGCAAATAAAAAATAAAAAAACAATAGGCTTTAATCATGACCATGAGGCTGCATCAGCTACAGTGGTCTGCTGCTAGTTTGAGCAGATGGTCAGTGTCAGGTGGAATCAATGTTTCATGTAAATGACATTGAAATACAGGTGGTATCAATGAATTAATGGCCAAAACAAATCCAACACTGATAATTTGGCAGAGGAGGCAGCTTCAAACAGCATTGAACACTGGATGAAAAAGGGCCTGCCCTCAGGCTATAATTTGCAGAAGCTTTACCTGGTGCTGGCTGAAAGCAGACTGGAGCCTGAAGACAAAATGGAACGGCTCCCACCTGAATGAGAATGTGTGTTCTGTCACTTTTTATTAACCGTCTTTTTTACAGTATGCGGTATGAGAATCAACATGCACTATCATTCGGTGAAGGCTTAACTGTGCTGAATTCTTAATCGCGGTTTTGTTTATTTGTACATCCGATAATGTGAACGCCATACAAAATCCTCTGCTATTCATCTTGTCCTTCATTTTTACTCCATTCTTCTTCTAGCTACTGACATCTTTCACACACAACACGCAAAATTATGCATGCTAATATGCCATCTTCTCCCCAGCATGCACAATTATCTCTTTATTTCCATATTAAAAGGTAAAATACCAAGGCGCGCTCTCTGAACGTGGAGCTATTTAACAAAGTGCATCACACCTTCAAATTCAATTTACATTAGAAATGCTCATAACACATTTCAGTCGGTGCAATGTGGCAGAACAGCTCTGGAGGGGAGACGCCACTTTGTTGCGCAAGTAGTGGAGTTAATTAGCCTATCGGATGGGTGCACTCCAAAAGAGACAGACCAAGGGTTCTTGGTAATCACGCTCCTTACTCACTTATTTCATTATTCCCTGGCTTTAGATGTGAAATCTGTCAAAGTGTCAATGCGTCTTGCGCTTAGAGGAACACACGGCTTTGTTTATTAGGTTTAATGATGAATAAGTCATCGAATAAATCATCAAGATTTCATTTTAAGCAAAGTGTTCAAAGAAACCCTTAAGAGATCTTCTTTTCCTTATCTTTGAAACATGCACCTCTCTGCGCAGGCACAGGTTCTTCTCGGGTACAAATAACTATTTGTAAGGATGACGTTCTGTGCCGTTTGTTAAACGTGGGAGAAATTACAGGGGCTGATAGAAAGGCTGGGATGTTTTATGCCACAATGCTAATCAGTAATTAGAGGCTCATGCAGCCTAATACATGGTTCACTCTGCTCTGTAAAAGAATTGCAGGAGACACTTGAAGGCTTTCATCACTTAAGAATCGACTATGACTGAAACATGATGCCTTTAGGCCTGGAAAGTGAGAGTGAGATGAAGCAACAATTAAAATTGTTAAATGGAACAGAAGTGAATGCAGATGGGATAATCAACATGCGTCTTTAAGCAGGCGCAAGGACACTAAAAGATTTGTGACAGTCGTTGACATCTTGTCGAAGTCACTAGCTGGTTTTAATTAAACATAAGTGTGTGCTGAGCCCCATGGGAATACAACATGACAATCTGACCAAGAAATAATGTAGCGTAAGATCTTACAATGCTGTTGTGACTTGAAAAATGTGTTTGGTGCAATGTGTTTTTATCCTGTTTCATATGAACAGGCATTTACATTTATAGCGGTGTTTGAAAGTTTGTGAACCCTTCAGAATTTTCTATATTTCTCCATAATTATGGAGATTTTATCATCAGATTTTCACACAAGACCTAAAAGTAAATAAAGATTAACCTAGAGGAAAATGGCCCAATATTACATATTAGTGAGTGGCAAAAGTATGTTAACCTCTAGGATAGTTAATTTGCAAGTGAAATTAGAGTCAGGTGTGTTCAATCAATGGAATGACAATCAGGTGTGAGTGGGCACCCTGTTTTATTTGAAGAGCATTGCTCTATCAATGTCTGCTTTTCACAACACATTTGTGGAAGTGTATCATGGCATGAACAAAGCAGGTTTCTTAAGACCTCAGAAAAATAACTGTTGATGCTCGTCAGACTGGAAAAGTTTACAAAATCATCTCTAAAGAGTTTGGACTCCACAATCCACCATCAGACAGACTGTGTACTAATGGTGGAAATTCAAGACAATTATGAAATTCAAGGCCCTCCCCAGGAGTGGTCGACCAACAAAGATCACTAAAAGAGCAAGCTATAAAAGTAAAACTAAAATAAATAGTTGGTGATGTCACAAAGGACCCCAGGGTAACTGCTAAGCAACTGAAAGCCTCACATTGACTAATATTAATATTCATGAGTCCACCATCAGAAGAACACTGAACAACAATGGTGTGTATGGCAGGGTTGCCAGGAGAAAGCCACTGCTCTCCAAAAAGAACACTGCTGCTCATCTGCAGTTTTCCTGTTTAGTTGCAGTTATTTCTGCACAGCCGGAGTGGTTCAAACCAGATACTGATAGCAAAGGTTCACATACTTTTACCTAATATGTAATATTGGACTGTAATTTTCCTAAATAAATAAATGACCAAGTATAACATTTTATCTCATTTGTTTAACTAGGTTCTCTTTATTTACTTTAAGCCTTGTGTGAAGATCTGATGATATTTTAGGTCATATTTATACAGAAATATAGACATTTCTATACGGTCCACAAACTTTCAAACTGTACCAGAAACACTTAAGATACAGTTGAGTCTGATTGCTTAAAAGGCTTTGCTAAAGGGCCACCAATGGAAGCTTGGCAAAGCTTAGCCTCCATTGGAAATGCTACTCTAAAATGTAAGAAATATTTGTCTCTGTCTTTGGGGGTTTTTTTTCTTTTTTTTTTTTTTGTTGCTTGGATGTAACCCTAACTATAATCCATTTTGCTCAACAACAAAAGCTATTATCAATCATATATATTCAGCTAAAATTAGAGCGCTACTCACATTGCTCAGCTATCAATGTTGCCTTCGTTAGCATTACATGCTACTCGTGTTTCTCTGCCGTTAAGGCTTCCCCTGTTAGTGCTACACATTACTTGCATTTCTCTGTTGTTAAGGCTTTACCATTAAGCACTATACACTACTCACATTTCTCAGCCATTAAGGCTTCCCCCATTAGCATTACATGCTGCTCTTGTTTCTGTCCCATTAAGGCTTTCCCCGTTAGTGCTACACACTATCTGCATTTCTTTTCCGTTAAGGCTTTACCGTTAAGCACCAGGCACTACTTATGTTTCTCAGCTGTTAAGGCTTCCCCTGTTAGCGCTACAGTGCTACTTGCATTTCTCTGCCATTAAGGCTTCCCCCATTAGCGCTACACACTACTCGCATTTCTCTGCCGTTAAGGCTTCCCTCATTAGCGATACATGGTCCTTGTATTTCTCCATTAAGCACTACTCGCTACTCACTTTTCTCAGTTGTTAAAGGCCCCTTTACACATACACGGTAAGAGCTCCAGGAAGCGTCCCGGAAGAGTTTTTGGCTCTTCCGGGCCTTTTTATGGATCAAACGCCAGCATTAACGCCGGCGTTA
>JAVSBU010000002.1:363745-374822 GCA_033118015.1 Loricariichthys derbyi
TTTATAGTCAAAGTGAAGGTGTACTGGTCTTTGGTGTGTTCTGTCTTTGCAGTGCTCATCAACTCCGGAGCAGAGAGGAACTTCATCTGCCAGAGGGTCGTCGAGCGGCTCGGCATCCCCACCGAGACTCTAGAATAACGGATGGAGGTCGCTGCGATGGATGGAGTCCCATTGGGACCCGAGGGAATCACACACATCACTACACCTATCCAGCTTGATGTCAGCGCCTGCAATTCAGAGAAAATTAATTTCTTTGTGTTAGCTAAGACTAAGTTCCCTATTATTCTGGGCCTTACTTGGCTTGCCATACACAACCCAGGCATCCCATGGAAGGACCAGGATATGATCCCGTGGTCTGGCACATGCTACAGGAGTTGTATCCAGCCACTCACCCTCCAGGCTAAAGCAACGATGGTCGAAACCTCAGAAGAGGCCAGGGAGGTGGTCATTTCATCTGAATACCAGGACCTGAGGGAGGATTTTAGTAAAACTCAGGCGACTAAACTACCTCCCCATAGGCCCCATGACTGTGCCGTTGAGCTTATTGAGGGCTCCACTCTCCCCAAGGCCCACATCTACCCATTAACCCTACAGGATGAGGCAGCCATGCCCGAGTATGTGGACGAGGCTCTCAAACAGGGCTTCATCAGACTGTCTAAGTCCCCTGTAGCATCCAGATTCTTCTTTGTGAAGAAGAGGTATGGGAGCCTTTGACCCTGCATCTACTACAGAGGAATTAATGAGATAACTAAGAAGTACCCTTACCCCTGCCCCTGGTTCCGTCTGCACTTGAGCAACTATGTGGGGCCAGGTATTTTACCAAGTTATACCTACACAGCGCCTACAACTTGGTACATATAAGGAAGGCGACGAGTGGAAAACCACCTTCGTGACCAACAGGGACCACTATGAATACAGGGTCATGCCCTTTGGGCTGTCAGTCGCACCTTCTGTATTTCAAGCATTTATTAACGATGTGCTTCGAGATATGCTCAGAAGGTTTGTTATTGCATAAATTGATAACATTTTGGTTTATTCCCCAGATTTAGAATCCCACAGGCAACATGTTTGGGCCATGCTCAAGAGACTTCTCAAGAATGAGCTCTTTGTCAAAGGGGAGAAGTGCGACTTCCACCTACAGTCCGTCTCCTTCCTGGGGTATTTCATCAGTGCGGGAGGCATTATCATGAATGACCACAAGGTAGTCCCGGGTATGGTAAGAGTCCTACAGAGGTTTCTGGGGTTTGCAAATTTTTACCGTCGATTTATATGCAACTACAGTGTGGTCGTGGCTCCTCTGACTGCATTATTACAGGGAAACCCCCGCAAGCTGAGATGGTCACCCCAGGCGGAGAATGCATTTGAGGCCCTGAAAAGTGCATTTTCCTCGGCTCCCATCCTCCACCATCCTGACCTGGAGTGTCTTTTTATCGTGGAGGTGGATGCTTCCGAGATCAGAGTGGGGGCCATATTGTCTCAACGCCAGGGGAATCCTGAAAAGCTCTACCCCATCGCCTTCTTCTCACGCAAACTTTTTCCAGCCAAGAATAATTATAGTATTGGGGACAGGGAGCTACTAGCCATTAAATTAGCCCTGGAGGAATGGCATCACTGGCTGGAGGGAGCCAAACACCCGTTCTTGGTATACATGGACCATAAGAACCTGGAATATCTCAGAAGCGCTAAACGACTCAACCCACGGCAAGCCAGGTGGTATATGTTCTTCGCCCGGTTGAATTTTAGTATCTCCTTTTGACCAGGCTCCAAGAACGGTAAGGCAGACTCATTTGGATATATCATGCCGAGGAGGAGGATTCCATGAGTTATGACACACCCGAGAGGATTGTACCTCACTCCATTCACATAAACAGCATCCAGGGGGACCTGGATAAAGAGATAACCAGGTCCTTGCGGGAGCACTCCACGCCCAAACAGTTCCCTCTGGACAAGATCTATGTCCATGAACCCCATCGCACGGCTCTCATCACATGGGCCCTTTCCTCTGTGGCTACGGGACATCCGGGCAAGACACGGACCCAATAACTTATGGGACAAAGGTACTGGTGGGAGACTATGCACCACGATATCCATACATTCATCTCCTCTTGCTCAGTCTCCACCCAGAGTAAAACCCCCAAAACATTATTGTCAGGTAAGCTGCACCCCCTACACATCGCTCACATCGCCTTAGACGTTGTTACGGACCTACCCGTGTCGGAAGGTAAAACCACAATTATTACGTTTGTGGACCGTTTCTCCAAATCGGTTAAATTTGTTCCTTTTTCAGGTATGCCCACTGCTTGGGAGATGGCCGAGGTATTGTTTAATCATGTGTTTCGTAACTTTGGCATCCCTGAGGATATCGTATCTGATAGGTGCCCGCAGTTTACATCCAGGGTATGGTCTGCCTTCTGTGAGTATCTTGGGGTTATGGTGAGCCTGATGTCCGGTTACCACCCTCAATCCAACAGCCAGTGGGAGAGGGCCAACCAGGAGGTGAGCAAATTTCTTAGCATATTCTGTTCTAATAACTAGAAAGATTGGGCTAAGTACCTCATTTGGGCAGAGATAGCCCACAACTCCGTACGCAGTGCCTCCACAGGGATTACCCTGTATCAGTGCACCCTAGGTTATCAACCCTCTCTCGCACCTTGGACTGGGGTGGTAACCAATATCTCGGCGGTGGACAACTGGATGCGCAGAAGCGAACAGGTATGGCAGGAGACACATTGCGATATTAAACGGGCTACTGAGAGACAGAGAAGACAGGCTGATCGTTGCAGGGCAGATAGCCCCGTGTACCGGCTGGGAGACAGGGTTTGGTTGTCCACTAGGGACCTCAAAATCAAGGAGGGAAGGTGCAAGCTTAGCGCCAAGTTTATAGGCCCATTCAAAGTTCTTAAAAAACTTAACGAGGTGACCTATAAATTAGAACTGCCTTAGGCAATATCACCTATCCAACGCTTTTCATGTTTCCCTTCTCAAACCTGTAATTTCCGGTCCCTTAGGCGATGCCACCTTGCTTGCCCGATTTACGCCATGCGCCAGGTGCTGGACCCCAGAAGGCGAGAGGGGGCCCTCCAGTACCTGATTGATTGGAAGGGATGTGGCCCCAAGGAGAGGTGCTGCATTCGAGCCAAGGACGTGCTGGATCCCAGTCTCATCGCTGACTTCCACAGCCGCCGTCCAAACAAACCAGCACCACGTCCCAGGGAAAGACCTACTTGGGGGTCCATTAGGAGTATGCAGTCCTCGAGGAGACCTGCACGCAGGAGGGGCCCCGGATGAGACCATTTCAGCCAGCACCTGGAGAGCCAGAATTCTGGCAGGCCTGGCACCTCTATCAGGCTTGGTGGTGATCATCACGGGTGGGCTCGTACCTCGCCCGTCCCGGACTCTTTGGGGGGGGTACTGACATGCGATGCTCCAAGCCTGCTGATCTCGCCCGTAAAGACTACGCGTCCCAGAATGCACCGCCGGGACACATCATCGACTCAGGCGAGGCTGACCCAATTAGAAGATCAGCCTCACCTGAGTACTAATTCAGCAGGTTATTTAAACCCCTCTCGCTTACGCTTCCTCACGACGTATTTGCGCCTTTTGCTGCCATTTACCGAGCATTCTTTACTACTGAGTATCCTACTGGTTTAACCTTTCTTCCGTCCACGACTCTGATTACTGCCTCGCCCCTTGGTTTGTATTACATTGCCGGTTCTGATCTCTGCCTGTCGACCTTGATTCTGCTTATCCCTTGTATGTTGGTTTTGTGTATGTGCGTCAGTGTTTTGTTTGTCAGTTTGTTGGTCTGTTTAATAAACGTTTTGTTTTGCATCTGCATTTGTCTGCGCCTACTGCCGTTATGTCACAATTTCCATAGTGTGATGGTCCATCCCAAATGCCTCAAAGCCCAGAGAATTTGACACAGCTTCTGGACATGGCTTATTTTTTTGCAAAGTAAAGTTTTAAATGTCATTTGTGCATATAGCTCGATATTGTAGTGCTTCACAAAGGTTTGCAAAAGTAATCCCTTGCAGATGTGGTTATATCAGCTATTGATGAATGTTTTCAATGCAGTGCCTTTTGAAGGATCAGAGATCATGGGCATTCAGCTTAAGCTTACAGTCTTGGCCTTTATGGACTGAAATTCCTCCTGATTCCTTGGCTTATTTAATGATATTATGAATAGTAGAAGAGGAAATATGCAAATCCCTTCCAATCTTTTTGAAAAACTTTTAGACTTTGCAGTGTTGACAAACTGAAAACCTTCTGTCCATCTTTGCTCATCTAAGACATTTATGGATGCATCTTTTGTAGCGAATCATGATTATAATCACCTGTTTGTAATCACAGCATTATTTAGTTTTTTTAAACATTACTAGACAAAAATTGTCCCATCCCAACACTTATTAGAATGTGTTACAGTACTGAAATGCAGGAATGGATGTTTATTAACAAATGAAATTAAGTTGACCAGAGAAAAACATGAAATATCGTTGGTTCTTAGAGTCTGCACTGAAATAAAATGTAGGGCTGTATTTTTCCACCATTTTTTCTGATTTGGGGTTGTAGTATCTACAGTGCCTTGCAAAAGTATTCACACCCCTTAAACATATCCACATTTTTTCAGGTTACACCCACAAACTTAAATCTATTTTATGTGATAGACCAACAGTAACAAGTATGTGAATTTGTATTCAGCACCACTGCAACTTTTGCCGCAATTACAGCTGCAAGTCTTTTGGGGTAAGTCTCTTCCAGCTTTGCACATCTAGAGGTTAATTTTTTTCCCATTCTTCTTTGCAAAATAGCTCAAGCTCAGTTAGATTGGATGAAGACCATCTGTGAACAGCAATTTTTAGGTTTTGACACAGATTCACAATGGAATTTAGGTCTGGACTTTGACTGTGCCATTCTAATGCATGAATTTCCTTCAATCTAAACCATTTCATTGTAGCTCTGGCTGAAGTCTTTTGTGGCCTCTAACAGGTTTCCTCCAGGATTGCCTGTATTTAGCTCCATTCATATTCCCATCAACTCTGACCAGCTTCCCCATCCCTGCTGAAGAAAACCATCCCCATATCATGATGCTGCCACCACCATGTTTCACAGTGGTGGTGGTGTGTTCAGGGTGATGTGCAGTGTTAGTTTTCTGCCACACATAGTGCATTTAAGCCAAAAAGTTCAACTTTGGTCTTATCTGACCAGAGCACCCAACATGGATTGTGGTAAACAACAAGCAGGACTTTTGACTTGCTTTCTTTTTTTCCACTCTTCCATAAAGGTCATAATTGTGGAGGATGTAACGAATAGTCCTGTGACAGATCTTCCCACCTGAGCTGTGGATCTCTGCAGCTCCTCCACAGTAACCATGGGCCACTGGATGCTTCTCTATTTAGTGCACTCTGTGCCTGGGCTGTCACTTTAGGTGGATGGCCATTTCTTGGTTGGTTTGCAGTTGTGCCATACTCCTTCCATTTTCAGATGATTGATTGAACAGTGCTTCATCAGATGTTCAGAGCTATTTTGGGATATGGGATATTTTTTATAACCTAACCCTGCTTTACACTTCTCCACAACTTTATCCTTGACCGGTCTAGTGTGTTCCATGGTTTTTGTGATGCTGTTTGATCACTAATGTTCTCTAACAAACCTCTGAGGCCTTCACAGAACAGCTGTAGTTATACTGAGAATAAATTACACACCTCTGAAGTCAGTTGGTTACACTGGATTTTATATAGGGATTTCAGAGTACAGGGGCTGAATACAAATACATGTCACACTTTCAGATTATTATTTATTTAAAAGTCTGAAAATCGAGTATCATTTTCTTTTCACTTCACATATTGTTTGAGTGGTATGAACACTTTTGCAAGGCGCTGTATGTGGCAAGGTTGACCACCTTCCTGGTTAGATGTATGCACAGGAGCAACTCCTGTCAAAACTCAATAAAGTAGTTTTATGGAGCGATTACATTTCTGATGTGCTCTAGAAAGGACACATGCAGAGCAGAAATTTAGCCAATCTTCTCTGTGTAGCTCCAGCTGCTTTAGTACACACTCCTGTGCTTTCATCTCTTCTTGTTTTGAGCATTGAGGAAACATATACCCTGCAGATGGTGCTGTTCTAAAAAGGATGGCTGCAAGGACGCACATGCCCAGCTCACTTGTGCTTCTGTTGCATGTTGCATGTGAAGATCCTATAGATGCAAAGTATTTGTAAATGTTTTCTCGTTCATGTATGGTAATTCATAATAAGTCATGTTAAGAGTTGTAAAGGCTAAAAGTCAGGTCACAGCTCTTACTATTCGTTGACTTGCAATAACAACAACTAAGGACCCAAACAAGTGGTGGTGGTGTGATGCGAAGGTAAGGTGATCATTTGTTTAGTTTTGTTTAGTATTGTACAGCTGCACTTGAGACCACAGTTGCACTCAGTCTATCCGTAAAAAGCAAGCATGAAATTCTGTGCAACTTCATGCCATCGCACATCCTTTCAACAGCCCAGGGAGGCATCTGGTAAACCAATCAGCAGATTTAGGTGGGAGTCAAAGTTACTGAGCACATCTGTGACAGGGAGCTTTAGCATCAGAAAATCAGGAACTGTAGCTGAGTTGTTACTCGCTGGAAGTCACTGTGATGCCCAATTCAAGATCGACTAGCCATTCGACATCAGTGACATGATGCACAGTCATTTTCAGAGTGTATTATCGGATAAGAGGATGTAATGTCTCTAAAGAGGCCTCCCTTTCTGAGCGGGGCTCACATTGCACTCATGATTCTATCAGTAGTTAGAGCAGGAGAGGACTGCATCAGCCTAGAGAGAAACTCAATCAACAGTAATATATACACTGCGCCCCGAATCCACTCTCTATCGCCAACAAGGTGATTTTCTCTCTCTCTCTCTCTCTCTCTCTCTCTCTCTCTCTCTCTCTCTCTCTCTCATACACTCCCTTTCCCTTCTTTATGAGAAAAAGAAAATTGCACATCTAATGAAATCCAATTTTATATTTCATTCGGAGGAGCACAAAAAAAGGAGGGAAAAAAACCTAGCAGTAAATAAGCTTTCAAAAAGCTGATTACCAAAGCAATTTATTGCCAAGAACAGGGCCGTGGCAAAGCACGGATGGGGCTGGGGATCATACAGAGGGTGTGGGGGGTGCTCTCCCTAGGCTTTTTGGCTGCATTAACATTATTGTTGTGAATTTTGTGTGTTCTGAGACATGGGCCACAGCCAATCTGATCAACTTATTTTAACATATAATTCCGCCATCTACTGCTGGGAAAGTATAAAAGAGGGGGTTTTGATTGAGGTCATCCGTGCATCCATTAGAGCGCTTTATGAGGTGGAATTCAAGGCTCATCCATTACCAAGGCCCATTCTCTTTTGTTCAGATCTCAGGCCCTCTTCAATCCAAGGCTGATGGCAATAATGACATTTTCTTGCCACAATAGCACTGATATTGAAAAACACACACACCTTGATGTCTCACCAGTCCCTTGCCCCTCTGTATAAAGGTTCCTATTTCTTGTTTGGAGACAAATTGCTTCCAATTACAGTTGGATCATATCATTCTGTTGAGTTTTCCTAGAATAAGAAAAAAAAACCCCATCAATTTCATTTCATTGTTTGTTTAGTGGTTTACTGATATACCCTACCATTCATAAGCATGCCGTTATTGGATTTGCTCATAGAATAGCTCTTTTGATTGAAAATTGGATGTATTGTCTATTTGAATGTACTACATGTAGCCTGTTTTTGCCCCTCTTGTTTTGAAACTCACAAGTTTCTGGTGGAGCCTGTTCCTTGTCGAAAGCCCATTTTTTGTTTGTCATCAGCATTCTAAATAGTGCCCACCGAGCTTGAAAGGCAGGCAGATTGGAAAATGAGGAGGAGGGGAGGCTGCATAATGTTAGTGGAAATAAATTGCGCCAGCGAGAGCCATAGGAAAAGTGCAGCGTGCAGATTATTCACAGTTATATAATGTAGAGGGAGCGAAGCAGGCGCTTCTCATTTTGGCCACTTATCCCTCATTGTTGAGGGACTGCATATTTCATTGCTGGTGCAGCAGCTTAGAGGATACATTTCAAAGGAGCAAATAAAAAACTGGCTAAACTTCCAAAATTAGCACTTCAAAGTCAAACATGATTTTTCGGCGCAGGAAGGACGTGGGAGGGGAGGAGGAATGTGACTCTGAAAATGCATGCGAGTGTGTGGTGGGAGCTAATGCACAGAACACCCTGTGCAGACCTTAAAACCAATTTCTAGGCAAATTGGTTTAATTTAAAAATGAGTTCACAGAATGAGCAAAACACTTCGAGGGCAAGTTTGTGCTTCTGCTAGTATTTTTTAAGCTCACCGGCCGAACTGCTACAAACGTGGGCCATCTTGCTCAGGTCAACCTGGTTTAATGGAAAGGAAGCAAGTACTCTTATAGCATTTGTTACAAGTGTACGGCTAAAAATGAGTTGAGTCCATTTGAGTGCGTATAAATGTGTCACTTTAAATTAAAATTTAATTATACATGAAAAGTCTTTCATCACCTGCTATGAATAATGCAGAATTATGTATAGAAGTATATGACTTTTAACAGTCATACCACTGGAATCTACATTTAGTGAAACTCTGTGTGGGTAATCTGTGTCATCCCTTGGTTAATGTTATAAAATATGAATTCATTAGTTTATAGGGTGCAGGATTTCCCCTTTCTGCATTACTTAGGTTCAGCTTTACATAAAGCGATGACCTACGGTCACTATGTGGTATGAGCAACTGTATGCATGTATGTGTGAGTCTGAGGCAAGGCCTCAAATGAGAGCAGTGATCTGCAGTCTTGTGTACACTGTCTTTTCCTCATTATTTTTTCCAGAAAATGAGCAATCAGCTGTCTTATGTGCAGCCTGATTGTCTTTCTCTGTAAATCAATCCTGGAGATGTAATTAAAATGTAGTCTTATGTGGTGTAATTGCTGTCTCGCTAATCCTTTATTTGTGCACCTGCCGGTGAGCCTGCATTTTTAATGAATTTCTAATTAAAGCGCACTGTACACAATTTATTGGTTGGCAAATGATGTCGTTGGTCCGCTTGACTGCTGGAAAGCTGCTTGCAGAATGTCACATCTCACCCACAGCGCAGGTTCCCTCCCTGGAATTTTAGGAAGGAAATTAGAACGTATGTGTTTGTGAGCCTGCATGAGCTTTCTGAAAAGCAAAGGTCAACTTGCATGTATTGGGCATGTGCACACTGAAGGGTCTCGATGATGCCAGTGGAGAAAGATATTAAGTTTACTGTGGTTTTACAGCTGCCTTTGTTCACCACCTTACGTTCGTGTTAGTTGCACATGCACTCCTCAATCGTGTGCAGACTTAATGTGAACCTGTGAAAATCAGCACCTGGTCAAGGCTATTTTCATTTAGGAATATTCTTCTTCTTCTTTTTTCTTTCGGCTTGTTCCCTTTTCAGGGGTCGCCACAGCGAGTCATCCTCCTCCATCCCACCCCGTCCTCCACATCCTCCGTCCCACACCAACCACCTAGATACCCTCTCCAACTGCATCCATACATCCCCTCCCTGGCCCTCCTCTCCGTCCCATTCCTGGCAACTGCAGAGTTGCCACCCTCAGTCCTACACTCTTGACTTTCTTCCTCTCTTCTTGTCTCATCACTCTTTCCCTCATCATGGTCTTCGACTAACTGTAATGTTGGTTAGATGAACTCGCATGTTAGTTTTGGCAAAGTGTTTTACGTCGGATGCCCTTCCAGACACAATCCTCACCATTTACCCGGGCTTGGGACCAGCACAAAAGATACACTGGATAGTGACCCCTAGTGGCTGGTTTGTTTTCATTTAGGAATAATAATTAATTAATCATTTTTATTTAACTTTTAATTTTTAAAAATTGTGTGTGCTTGGATGTACCGTGCATATGTTACACTATGGGGACCAAATGTCCCCACAAGGATAGAACGTGCTGAGATGTTTTACATTGTGGGGACATCTTGCTTTTCCACATGAACAGCGTTTTCAGAAAAACGGTAAGTTTTTCTTTTTTTTTACTGAGGTTAGGGTTAGGAATAGGTGTAGGGGCAGTATTAATTAGATACAGCAATTATTTGGGGTGTCCCTGACTAAGAACTTACATCAAATCAGATTTGTAAAGTCTTATCTATGGATGACTGATGACTTTTTTGTGTGTGTGAGTGCTCATTGTTCCGTTTTCTCACTGGTGACGTTGGCTTCCATTTCCTCACTAGACAAAAGAGCTGAATCACCCAATTTGTAAAAGCACGTTATGTCATAAACTCTGAGACAATTATATTTAAACACAAATCCACAACTATGTGACATGCGTAGGAACAACGTGGAATAGATGTGGAGAGAGGTGAAGTGGTGCGCAACTTGGATAATCAGCATACTGATGATCAGCCAGTAAGCAAGATATATAATGCATTCAGAAAGTCTTCAGACCCTTTCAGTTTTTTTGACATTTTATGTTGCAGCCTTTTGCTAAAATAAAAAAACAAACATTCCCCATCATTTTGCACTCAATATCTCATAATGACAAATTAAAAGCAGAATTTATGAATTTTTTGCCAATGTATTGAAAAGGAAGTCCTAAAATATTGCATTGATACAATTATTCAGACCCGTTATTCAGTACTTAGTATGTGGTGTGGTGGGTTAGTGGGTAACACTGTCTCCTCACAGCAAAAAAGCTGTGGGTTCGATCCCAGCTGGATCTGTGTGGTCTTTTCATGTCCTCTCCCTGTCCACTTGGATTTGCTCAGATTGCTCTGGTTTTCTACCACAGTCCAAAGAGGTGCATTACGTTAATGGATTACTTTACATTGGCCCAGAACATGTGTGGAGATCAAGTGAAGAAAACAATGTCTGAACACTTGATTTTTTCAGAAATAATGTAATCTACATTGATCAACATTTGAAGGATTTTTGTAACGGGTAAACCATGCCACTAGAACAGTGTTTTACAAAATAAAGTATAGCAACATAAAACCTTTATTTTTCAAAAAATGTGATGATCATAATTAGAGAACAGCAATGACTGTAGCACAGAGAAAGA
>JAVSBU010000002.1:415241-423220 GCA_033118015.1 Loricariichthys derbyi
CTGAGCACTAATTTGTCCCATAGAAAAGAGAGAGGCAATCGATGAAAGAAAAAATAGTTTGGATGCCAGAATGAGCCCTGAGCAAAACATAATTTAAATCGTGCTCTTCACTGGAAGTTTAGGGAAATTAAACTTACAGCACACTGGTATGGGTTAATATTAGTAAGGCTTTAGGCATCTAGTTAATAATGAACTTTGAAAGTTTGATACATCCTAGTAGAAATGTCTATGTAGCTATATTATAATAATCATGTCAGTTCTGAGTCCAGATACCCAACATGGGTAGTGTTCTTCTTAGAAAATCTTCTGTTTTCTATTTGGGTCTTCAAGGTTGTTAATAATGTGTTCAAGATTTTATTGTTTGTAGCCATTCATCTTGTTGATGACCTCCCTGATTAGTTCCAGGCATATACTTTCTTTATTTAATGAACTGGATCTTCATATGATGTGTCTAAAACAACAGCATTTCAGTTTGTTTACCCAACTGTCAAGTGTAAGGTCAGATTTGATTTGATCAAAGATCCAGAAGGGTATATGAGCAAATAGCGTTTAGTACTCAGAAAAATGCTTTAAGTTGTTAGAGTATACATGATATTATACTGCATATTATTAATATATATTTACAATATTATAATTAATTAAAATACAAATATTTTTAATATCAAACAAAAGGTAGAAGTGTGTCGAACAGAGTGTCTAACATCCACCGGCTCCATCATGTCATCATGGAGGAGTGATAGACGATTCCAGTGGCAACCTGAGAAGATTTGGTGAATTCCATTCCCAAAAGGGTTAAATAATAATTCTGGTGACACAAAATATTGACACTTTTGGTATAATTTGGACATGTTCACTGTGGGTGTACTCACTTTTGTTGCCACCTATTAAGACATTACTGGCTGTGTGTTGAATTATTTTCAGAAGACAGTAAATCTATACAAACTGCTACAAGCTGTACACTGACTACTTTAAGCTATATATCCAAGTCCATTTCTATAGTGTTGTCCCATCAAAAGATAAAATATTTAATAAATATTTTCAGAATTGTGAGGAGTCAAAGTCAAATTTATTTGTATAGCACTTTTTACAAAAGTGCATTGTCTCAAAGCAGCTTTACAACTTATATATTATTCCCATGTTGAGCAACAGTGGCAAGGAACAACTCCCTAAACATTAATAGGAAGAAACTTTTGGGAGGACCAAGACTCAAAAAGGGGCATAAAACGTATATGAAGGAGTCAATTAAGATATACAACCAGTTTCACAGATTTAACTCAAACAAACAAACCAAATGAATACAATACAGGAAATTATAAATTGCCATCGTTCAGTACATAAAGTCATTCTTAAATTCTGTGTCCCCAGTGGGAAAGTCTCTTCAGACGACCTCCCCATCCGAATGAAGGAGGGAGAAAGTCACTGTTCTCAGCAGTCCGAGTGTGGGGGGCTGGTGGTTAAGAATTGCTTGGGTAGAGACGAGGCAGAAGAGGATCTCGGTGTGGGACCAGGATGGATAAACACCACAGCATGTGCTGCACCAGCCACTGTAACACTGGCTCAGAGAAAAAAGAGGAAATGTAGTTAGTTATTGTTAAAAGTACAAAATCTATTGACAAAAATACAAATTTTCTACCCTCAAGTGCAGCATGAGACTCTGGCAGCAGTAACTATGGCAGCACAACTAAAAGGCTTTTAAAAGTGAAGAACCAGAGGGAAACACAGCCAAGAGGGATCACATGAGAAATTAGCAACCCACCTCCCCGGCAACCATCAAACTAATGTGGTTGCATAAGAGATATGGAGACAGCACCCATATCACCAGATCCCAGATCACCACAAGTCATGAACCCCCTGGCTCTGCCCTTAATCTAACATAATGATGCACAACTTAGGATCAAAGGGATCCAATGCCAGGCTAGCCAACAGCCAAGGTTTAATAAGGCAGAGAAGCCAGACGTGACCCTGTACTCCAGACCCAAAGATCCATGCCATGCATCCCATTGTAAGTCTAATCAAAAGCCTGGGTAAATAAGTACCATTTTAGCCTAGACTTAAAAGTTGGTAGACTATCTGAATTGTGAATGAACAGTGGGAGTTTATTCCATTTCTGGGGGGCCAAGTAGAAGAAAGCCTTTCCCACGCTGTAGTTTTTTTATTGTAGAAATTGAAAGAAGTCCTGTACCTTCTGATCAAAGCAGATGAGTTGGATTGTAAGACTCTAAGAGTTCACTCAGATACCAAGGGGCCAGGCCATGTATGTTACTAGAAGTATTTTGTATTCGATGTTGAATCTAACTGGTAACCAGTGTAATGATGACAGAACAAGACTGATATGATCAGTCTTTTTGGTTCTAGTTGGCACTCGAGCCACTGCATTCTGAAATAACTGAAGTTCATTTATAGATTTACTAGAGCATCCAGCAAGCATCCAAAAAGACAGTATATTTCTAATTTTAGCAATATTACACAAATGAAAGAAGGCGATTTTAGTGATGTTGCTAATGTGTGCATCAAAATGTTTTTTTTACTGATGTATTGGGTGTTACTGAAGAGCCATCTAGGTTTAGGATAGATGTGGCCAACCTCTCTCTACAGCCTTAGGTCCAACTATTAAAATCTCAGTTTAATCTGAGTTCAGTAAAAGAAAATTTCATGTCATCCAATCTTTAATATCCTTTACACAATCCTCAATTTTACTGATTGTGAGGACATTGTTTGGTTTGGCAGAAATGTATAATTGTGTATCATCTACATAGCAGTGGAACATAACTGATGTTATGTTTATGAATAACTGAGCCTAGTGGTATCATGTACAGGGAAAATAGCAGTGGTGCCAAAACAGACCCCTGTGGAATGCCATATTTCATTTCTGAGAGCTCAGAGCATACACTGTAGATTATTTACGTGAACAAACTGGTGTCAAATAGGATTTAAACCAAACGGGTGTGTATTAGCATGCGTGAGATAGTTTATAATTATTTCTCAATCTCTCTATTAAGATAGAAATAGAAAAATCAGGAAACGTACACGATTTAAAAAAAAAACACAGACCCTTACTACAAAATGCTTCTGCAAAAGTCAGTGTTTTGTGTGACATTCTGAAAAAGTTGTTTCTTGACTGTTGCTCTTCTAAAAACATTCATGATCAAGATAATTTCACACTGTACAGGGTGAGTCAGAAGTCTCAGACACCCTTTTATTTTAGAAACAAAAGGGAAAATGACATAGCTGAATAGCAAGTAATGGTTGAGGGGTCAAGAACATGGCTGCCATCTTAAAAGCTGCCATATTGGATCAAGTGGAAAGGGATCATATTTAATATCAATGAAGACCAGAATCTCCTCAGAAATCTACTGCTGCAATCAGATTTGCAATATATCATATATCAACCCAAAACAATGTTCCTATCCATTCTGACTGAAGACGGCAGTTTCTCTGTTATTTCCACAGGATGGTGCTCCACCACACTATGGAGTAGTGGCTGGATATTCTGGTTTTTGGCTTGGCTGTTGTGGTCCTGGGGACTGGCCACCCAGATCACCCAACCTCACACCAATTGACTTTTATCTCTTGGGTCATCTCAAACAAATTGTATTGTGTGTATACTGAGAAAATCTGCAGAAGAGAAACAGAAGAGATATTGCAATATTATTGTGACAGTCAATTTGTGATAAAATGTTGGTCTTTTTTAATATGCTACAACCCCAATTCCAATAAAGTTGGGATGTTGTGTAAAACATAAATAAAACCAGAATATTATGTAAGTCCTTTTAAACCCATATTCAATTCAATACACTACAAAGACAAGATATGTACAGTGTTCCCTCCCAGACCGTTCCCGACCCACCCGCAATAAGTGAATTTCCGCGAAGTAGCGACGATATGCTTATTCAATAGTAGTTATACAGTAAGTACATTATTTTAAGTCTTTATAAACTCTTCCCATAATGTTATACATAACCTTTCCCATTCACTTAATAACTTTTCCCATACTGTACATGTACCTTTTAAAAAAAGTCTACTTAAAAGTTCATAAAACGTTTTAAACTCTTAAACCTAGATACGTAATTTTAAAATTTTTATGTGAGTACTTACCGTTGAATATATGTCTTACAGCTAGAATAATAGGAATCAAACAAAGATGGCCACTATCAAACAACCCTTTCAAAATAAAAGACTCTGCCTTTACTTAAATATATAGACTGGCGTGAAGTCTATACATTTAGGTAAAGGCGGAGTCTTTTATTTTGAAGTCTGTTGTGTAAGTTAGGTTAGCTACAATAAGAAAGTATTTAAGTCAATATTAAATATAGATAACTTAAATATCAATTAGGTAATTAATCCAAATGAATAAACATTTTAAGTGGTTATTTACACTGTATAATATGTACTACGCATGTGCAAAAATACTTTAAACCCAAAACCCCATTAAACACCAAAAATATCAAGATAAATATTTTACATGAATATGTTTTGAAAATTAAATTGGGTCCACACAGTGTGGTTGGCCAGAGCGGTACGCCGGCCATAAAACCGGGTCCACTTCACCTTGGACAAGTCCTAGTCCTCTCCGCGCGCCCTAGCCCTTTTGGCCCTCTGGGGTTAGTCGTTTAGACTTGTTTTGGTTTTGTTCTGGCTTTTGCTTACGTTGTTTTGCTTTCGTTTCCTCAGTTGCCTTAATTTATGTTTAAAAAAGTCTACCTTAATTCAAGAAGCTGTCTGCATGTGGGTCCTTACCACTTCGCCCACCACATCGTGTCACTTAAGCATGAATAACAGCTGCTGTTCAACCAAGGACCCATTTCCACATAATTTAAAACATCACCAGAACATTACAAAATCTCCTCCAGCTTGAATCACACCTTGCACGCAGTCCTCATTGAAGGCATCCCGAGGTCTTGGATGTACACGATGCCGAGCATCTTTCATATAGAGAAACATGATTCATCTGACCAGATAACAAGTTACCAGTTTAGAACAGCCCAATTTTTGTGTCTTTTTACCCACTGTAAGCAAACAACTTTGTGAGCATAATGCCATTTCCACATATCGGAAATTGATACCACATATGAAAGTGACCCAAATTGGAACTGAATATGTCAGACTCAATGTTTTTTTGCCATTCACATTGCCCCAAAGAGAACATATCTGTGTCAATTATGACCACATATATATTTGGGCCTCTTTTACCTGCTGTGTGAATATAGCCTTTGATATTTTTTTACAATGTGTTAACATTTAGATGACTTTTGTAGGACACCAGTAATCATTCTGCATGGATCGCAACTCTTTCAAAATAGTAGACGATTTGAAACAGAGTATCTGCAGTTGCGTGAAAAAGTAACCATTTTGGCTCCACCCCTTAGTGATTAGTCAATCAGATCAAAGACAATTTAAAAATGTTGTTGTCCAATAAACACTGATTGGTGCTTTCTTGACAAACCAATTTTGAATAGACCACATCATCATACTGGGGAAGTGCTGCACTGGGATTCTCCAGACTGAGCATCCACTAATTTTAAAGTAAAGTTTCGTCAACAGCAGACTACTAAACCTATGAGACTGAATGAATATTACACATTTTTGATGTTTTACTTAATAGAATTGTGTTTATCTTGAAGCTATAGGCTATGGCTTCACTCCAGATTTACATTGGCTAAATATAATGCTGAGTATTCCTCTGTTACTGTCATAACACTACCTTTTGCATTACTAGATAACCATCAACTAATCAGTTTACACAGGCCTGCGTTAAAATGTAAATTGCATTAATGTCCAAATTATGCATCCTGCTGGCCCATAGGATGCATAATGTTCCCTTCATTCATTTAGACTCTCTTACGCTTGGTGTTAATGCACCCTTATTTGTTCTGGCCTGGTCATCGTCAAATGTGACACAGACGTCACAAGACTCACCATGCTCATCATCTAAATTAGGAGGAGAAGAGGGTTTTAGCAGAATCCCTCTAAAATGTTGCAACAATAACACACTGGGTTTTTTTTGTTTTTTTTTTGCTTTGTCTCATACTTGTTTGAGCAGAAATTGGTTTCGGCCATCATTATTAATATTTTGGTCAGAAAATTGCATAGACATTAATTTACTTGTAATCCCAGTGAGTCAAAGCAGAATGTTTGAAGAGCTTTTAGTAACAACATTCAAAATGTTATTTATCTGATCTCCTCCTGCCCATTTCAAAATTGCACCCAGAAGAGTGCCTTGTGCTGCAGAGCTCTCGTTCTGCCCGCAGGAGCCCACGGCCCATGACTAACAAAGACAGGTTTCTCAGCTAATTGATTGTTCTCTGCTTTATTTATGGAATGGTGGTAATTAGTGGCCAGCATAATGCATGCCATTCATTACTACCTGGGAACCACTATGGATTTCATGGCTTTGTTTTAGACGTGCACACCATTAGGGCCAAACAAAAGGCAGGAATTTATTCGCATGGACCCATGTAAATATTCAAGGTAAATTTGTGTGTCTTTAAGGGAGAATGAGGCACTGTGTAACTTTTTTTACTGTTTGCTCACTGACTTTATTTGCCAGGAACAATATGGTAAGAAAGAGCAGTATAAATTTAGGTTTAATTGTTTGGTATACATGCCAGTGAAAAGGAACTGATTGGATACAGTTCAGAGACAATATATTAATATTTTATTTCTGTATGTTAATTGCTCTGCATAATCGTTTACCACCTCTGATTTGAGAGTATCTGGGAATGAGAAGGGAAGCACAACAAGGTTTGAAGGAAGACTGTGATTTAAATTACATTGGCTTCTCTAAACATTAAACAATAATTTGTTTGTAATTTAATTTTTAAAAACTCTCTGAACTCGTTGTTTCAGCACTTTTGAATTAATTTGCCTCCTTACTTTTACTTAATTAAATCTTATTATGGGAGAATTGACTGGGGCTGAACTGAGATGTTAACCCCATTGATGAATTAGTGTAAAAATGCACATGGAGTGATAACTTTTAATGAAGGGATGTTGTAATCAGAAGACACTTGTATTCTGCTCCTCTACAATAATGAATCTCATCAAAAGTTCCCTGCCAGCCGTCATGCGACAGGCTCAAATTTCAAGGTTTTTTGACCATCCCTATTTGAGGCATTCCTTGGGGAGAGTGTGATTACTCAAGTTTAGCAGTTTATTGCCTCATCTTTCAATAGCCACTGGAGCACAAAATTCTCATATAGGTTGCTCCCTTTTTCCTTCCTTCATGAAGAACAGGCGAATAGAACAGCTGGTCATATCAGAGAAGCACTGAGAAGAACATTAATGTGATTTTCATTTATGAGGATACAACTATCATAGTCACAGTAGTGACTGCCTTTACCGTAGTGCTAGGTGAAAGTAGTTTAAATATTAATGTATTTATTGTGAGTACTCCTGATTTGTAATGGTATTAACAGTTGTTTCAACAGGCGAGAGATAATGGTTGTGTGGTTTGTAGTGGTAAAGAGCCACATATTCCCACCAATTATGGTAATAGGATTGTTTGTAGAATAAGCAGGGAGGCACGGTGGTGAATGTGGTTAGCACAGTTGCCTCACAGCTCAGAGATCCCCAGTTTGATCCTGACCCTGGACTTTTAGCCTGTGTGGAGTTTGCATTTCCTCCCTGTGTCCATGTGGGTTTACCCTAGAAGCTCCTGTTTTCTTCTGCATTCCAAAGATATGACTAGTGTGCTGCTATAACGTTGTGTCTGTTATGAATATAGTTATTGAATAAAAACAAGCAATGATGTTGAGAACTTTTTAACTTTCAATCTCTGTCCTCTATGATCTCATCTTAGTAATAGTTTTGTATACAGAGCAAGAGCATGATCTATGAGTCTCAGTGACTACAATTTAACCCCCATATTAGTTGTCGCATCTTTACATGTAAAGCCCCTTTTACACATAGCCGGTAAGAGCTCACGGAAGCGTCCCGGAAGAGTTTTTGGCCGTCTTAGGGATCAAACAGCGTTGTTAACG
>JAVSBU010000002.1:458869-470650 GCA_033118015.1 Loricariichthys derbyi
CATGGTATTCGTGAAAGTCCGTCGTAACTTTGAATCGTCGTTAATCGGGGCGTCGTTAAATGAGGACTCACTGTATTTAAGTATTCAGTCATTTCATTATTTCATTTCGGTCACAGATTAAATTTTTTTTTTCCAGTGAGTATATTTTGCTATACCTACTGGCACAGTGGCACAATGGTTTGCATTGTTGCCTTACAGCTCCAGCGTCACCTGTTCGATCCTCACCTTGGATTCTGTCTGTTTGGAAATCGCAAGTCATTCCTGTGTCGATGTTGTGTTATGCTAAAGAAACAGAAGGAAAAAAACATGTAAATGTTAATATTGAGAGGAAACACCGCAACTCAACTTGATGCTACATTGTCATGTGTTTCATTAGAATGTTTACCTGTCTGAAAATATGTCAAACTACTGATTTAACTAAACTGTACTGTATTATTCCTATACCATTGATCCTAATCATTGAATTCCCTTCTACCCGATCCATGTCCATCGCAAGAGAAAAATTTACTGTTTTTTTGTTAAATTGTCTCCTTTTCTGTTTGATTGCAATATTTTGTGACAAAAACGCAATGTATTACCAATTCAATTTAGTCCTAACATCAGTTAAACATACTAACATTAAAGGCACCATTAATTAAACATGTAATCTTGTATAACACAATAGTTTATTATCCTCAAGCTGAACTGAAATGAAATGTCTAATACAATAACTGCAGCTTTTTAATAAGACCTTTAATAAGGGAGGAGGAGGAATCAACTTGTTAAATGTTTATCCACCTGCCTCTATGCTGGGCTGTAATTTGGCACCTATGTCCAGACCATGCAGCAAAATGACTTGCTAATCTGTTTAATATTTGAAAGAAATTAGGTCGTGTGCCAGCGAAGGGGATTTTCTCGACTGTTGAAAGTGTCAACGAGTCGTCCATTCCTAGCTTCTCGGTATAATTACTCTGACTGAGCTGTGGCCATGGGGCCTGTGTGCAGGGCTGCTTTTTAAACTCTAAATTATGAGGGATTAGCATTAATGAATTTTAAATCAGGGCTACAGTAGGAGACACTAAAGCTGCTTAGTGATTGCAAACGGCTGCATTTAAGCAGGCTAACTCATTCTGTGCCAGGCAGTTTGGGCACACTTCTGACTGCAACTTCAAGTGAATGTTGGGGTGAAATCTTAACGTCAGGCACATTATGGAACAGGCCTGTGAGAGTTAATGTGTTAGCATGCTATCTCTCTTCCTCACTCTCTGTCAAAGCCAGGTCTCTGCCAGTCACTGAAGTGTCATACTGAGCGGAATATCTGATGGGCGATTATGTTAATGTGTCAGTTGATCCATGCTAAATTATGCATAATGGATTGATGTGACACAAAGTCATCAATTACATGGAGATCAACATTAAAAAGTGTGACACAGTGCAATACTTCCTCCTTGTCACTGAGCCAGGACAAAAGCAACAGGAAAACTTGTCATTGTTCAGATGTTTCCAAAGTCAATGTTGTCTTTGCATAGTTGCACCTGGCACTTTCAAGGACGACCTCTACCGTCCTCTCACCTCTTGCCTTTTCTATGCAGGAGGTGTGAGTCTACGAGCACTATAACACATTATTAGAGAGTGTGTGCACTCTCATATTACAGATATGGGGCTACATGTGCCAGCAGGGACAGGCCATGACCCAGGTGAGTGGTGTTAACTGACTGCGTTGCCCATGTGCTACAGGACACACAATCTTATTACCCCTATCTCAACACATTGGCTACCTCCTGCACACAGCTAGGTGACACACAATAGGAGTTACTGAATAACTGTTCCATGGAGAAGAGGCTTGGGGAAAATATTTCAGCAAGGTAATACTGGGACAATACCACGGTCTAAGAACAATGCGTATTGTGGTTGAGTTACTTTAGATGAAATGATTTAGATTAGTGTTTATATATGCTAGATGATGGAGAAGGGCTGACATACAATCTAACAGCAGGGTAAGAAATTGTCCACTTTTAGGTAGCATAGTGGCAAATGTTTAGGCCATCAGTTATTAATAAAGGCTAATAAGTGCTAAAGCTAAATATCAGTGGAAAAGTGTATTATGGACTGACGAATCCAAGTTTGAAATATGGGACAATATGTGAGAAGAAGCGTTGGAGAGACATGGAAGAATGAGTGTTTTCAACCTTCAGTGAAACATGGTGGAGGGTCTATCCTGGTTTGGGCTGCATTTCTGCCAGTGTCAAAGTAAAAGTCAAATTTATTTGTATAACACTTTTTACAATGGAGCATTGACTCAAAACAGCTTTACAACTTATGGTAGTCCCAATTTGAGTAACAGTGGCAAGGAAAAACTTTTAAACGTTAATAGGAAGAAACCTTGGGAGGACCAAAACTCAAAAAGGAGCCATTCCTCCTTAGGCATTCAAGTATAGGTAATAACCAGTAGGTTTACAGAAATACCTTAAACTAACAAACAAACGAAAACCATCAGTAAATTATACATTTCCATAGTTCGGTACATAAAGTAATTCTTAAATCCTATGACCCCAGCTGGAACATCTCAGTGCATGACCTCCCTGTCCGACTGAAGGAGGGAGAGAGTCACTGTTCTCAGCAGTCTGAGCATGGTGGGGCTGGTGGTTAAGAACTGCTTGGGTGGAGACGAGACAGAAGAGCATCTCGGTGTGGGACCAGGATGGATTAACACCACAGCACGTGCTGCACCGGCCGCTGGCGTTGCTGTATTGTCCTAATTAATGGGGTCATGAATGCAGAAAAGTACAGACCAGTTTTAAGTCATTACGCTATTTCCTCTGGAAAGTGCCTGGTCTTATTTTTAGTTTAGAAAATGGTTTTATTTTTCAAGACGATAACGATCCAAGGCACACTGCTAATGCTGTGAAATCACGTTTGGAGAGGCAACAGTTAATAAAAAGTTCACAGTCATGGACTGGCATCCAAAGAGTCCAGATCTAAATATTATATTGGTAGTATGGGATCAACTTGACAAAGGTGATCTAAATCTAAACCAGAACATTAAAAAATGCTGAATGAAGTGTGGTAGATTTTAAAAAATGAAAAAGTTAAAAATGCAGGAAGTGCCAAGGGAGGTCATGCAAAATACCAACTTTGTTCTATAAAGGTCGTTTATGTCTCAAAATTGTGATTTTTCATATTATGTCCATATTCCCTGTATTTTCTGTTTGTATCTTAATAAAGAAACTGGGAAATAATTATACTTTAATTATGCGTATATAGTGTATGGTCATTATATCACTGCTAAAACAACAAATCTAAGAGTTTTGTATAGAACTGTAATTGCTATTATTTTGATTGATCTCTTTTCAAGCAGGGCCAGTCTTGGTATGCTTGCATCACCACAGACCTGGCTTTCTGGACTGGAAATAATTCTGAAACTCCGTGAGATGGAAGCTCCCCTTGTGAGGCAGAAGTCAGACAGAAAAACAGGTAAAAAAAACAAAACAAGGATGGAATATGTTACCAGATCAGAAGCCCAGTGAGAGTTGGAGAGGACAAATACTGGGAGCCAGTACGTTACCAAAAGAAAACCCAGAAAACACATCTTCTACTGGATAAAATGGTAAGTATTCAGTATGATCTCCCCTTAGACTTGAGCCATAGTAGCATCTAGCAGATTCATCAGGATGCTAAGATGACCTTTCTGCTGTCCAAAAAAACTGAAGTGGTCTTATTGGAAGGGTAAGAAAATACTTTTTTTTGGAAGGGTAAAAGGGTGATGTAGACTACGATATACTAGACTGGAGACTGAAGATCAGTGAGAAAGTTTATTATGGAGTGTTGATGTTATGAGATGGGGTGCGATGGAAAAGAGAGGACCCATACGCAGGACAGCTTCAAAAACACTGGTAGATTTAATAACTCATATCAAACAGGAATGAAAAAATAACCCAAACCCAATATACCAAAACCAAAACATAACAAACATAAAGAGCCTTACCGGCCAATTCCCCCAGATCGGTAAAGGCTAGGATGCACTGGGCGACGAGGTAACATCTGATGACTGTCGGCGGGCCCTACCAACCGGCCAGATAGGGATGAAGGGAAGAGGCAAGGAAGGCGGCATAGGGAGCATCCCCAACCAATGCCCCAACCTGCATCCCCAGCCAATGCCCCAGCCTGCATCTCTCTCAGCCTCAGTGCAGAGGAGGCTGGTGTGCTTACCTTAATTTTCCCTTAAACCCGAATGCGGCACCGGAAAACGAATGGAAAATGAAACTCCACACGGCGCCGCAAAACAGGTGGGAAAAGCACACCAGCCCAGACGTGCCTCGCTCTGGCAGAAAGATCTGCAAGAGAAGAACAGACAAATATGTTATTATGCCTCTAGCCTTGTGCTAGTGTGCTTCTAGCCTTGCTGCTGCACGCCACACACCAGCTGGGACGCGAGCTTGGAGCGGCGGTGACGTGCGATCCGTACTCATAGCACGCTAATGCCAGCTCACCGGCTCCGACTCGCTTCCGGCTTTTTAAGCTTTAGAAACAGCTGGTGTTAATTAGGCGTGCATCAGCTCTGTGCCGCCCAATGGCAATAAAGCCCCAGTGAACATGGCACAGCCGCCCTTACGATTCAGAAGAAAAGGCTGCTTCCAGGAATGGAAGCAGCTGGACCCGTTACAGTACACCTCCTCTAAGGGGACGCCCCTGAAGCCCCCTAAGCTGGATCCCAGCAGGCAGCCCGTACCATCCTCTCGAAGGAGAGTGGGGGGAAGCCAGCAGGGGAAGCCGCTGGTTGGCTCCATTCTACCAGGCGCTGTCTGCTGGGTCCAAATGCTGGAGCTGGCATTCTGTTATGAGATGGGGTGAGATGGAAAAGGAGGACCCACACGCAGGGTCAAAACACTGGTAGATTCAAAATACTGGTAGATTTATGAACTTATATCAAACAGAAACTAAAAGATAACCCAAACCCAAAATATCAAAACCAAAACACAACCAACATAAGGAGCCTTACCGGCCAACCATCCGGATTGGTGAAGGCTAGGACGCACTGGGCGACGAGGACATGTCCGATGACTGTTGGTGGGCCCTGCCGAACCGCCAGGTAGGGACGAAGGAGAGAGGCAAGGTAGGCGGCATAGGGAGCATCTCCAGCCAATGCCCCAGCCTATAGGGTACGCTCACATCCTGGGGAGGCCATTGCCTGGACCCTTTAGGTGTGGCTGGTGCCGGCGTGGCCACATAGGGGGGCATTTCCTTCAATGCTGCCATGTGGTTTCCCTCCACCTGGGCCGTACCAACACAACCATGCAGGGCTCCAGGATGGACTTTCTTGTTTCAGCTATAGTCCTCAGGAACCAGCTTTCATTGAACAAAATCTCAAATAAACTCAAGCAAAAAACTCAAGTAAATACATCAATTTGTTGTTAACATGAAAAAGTGTTTGTTTGGTATCCTTAGTCCCTTACAGCTCCTGTCCTTCTCTAAGAGCCATAAATGGACGTATCATATTGATTTTCTTTCATGGCAGATTGCATTGATTCTGTGAGTATGGCAGACACATCCAGCTGGCAGTGTGTCCACTGGGAGAGCAGTGAGGAGAGGCATTAGGGTCTAACTCTTCTCCCAGCAGGTTAGTGAGCCTCATTACTCTGAATGGGGGTCTTCCCTGACTACTTTACTTCCAAATTAAAAGAAAAGCTTTTTAATTATTTATCAATACCACAACTGCCGCTGAATCAATCAATGCAAATCGCTCTTAAACATAATGGGATGCTTCAGTCCTATGGACTTAAGCAAAATTGATTGCAAAACCTCAAGTGTCTTCATGTATGCCTTAAAAAAGCCAATTATTTTTTCTTCAGGTGTTGTTGTATGTGGAGTGTGGTTGGACTTGGATGGTTAGAGGGAACAAATAATGATTCATATATTTTTACATTGCATTTGCAGCATTTAGCAGATGTCCATTTCTAAAGTCCAAGCAATTAAGATTTAATAAATACTGCATTGTTATCACAATCTTTTGATGAGCTCTTGGTAAGAGTGTGCATTATCCAATGACATGATTATTTTTGACGTACAGGCTGTGGTGGGGATGGTATTATGCATCATGGGAGTACTTCTGACCAACTAAAGTGTTTCTGACATTAGGAGTTTGGTAAATACTTTGGACTTCACAAATCCACAGTGAGCCAGACAGAGTACAAATAGAGGAAATTCGAGTCCAATGTTACCCTCCCCAGGACTTCTAAGCAACCAAAGGCTTCTCTCATATTGGCTAATGTTGATGTTCATGAGTCACTCATCAAAATACAATTGAACAATAATAGTGTGCATTATCAGAGCTGCAAGGAAAAGGCCATAGTTCCCCAAAAAGAACATTGCTGCTCATCTTGAAATTTATAATGAATAAAGTACGTACGTACGTACTTACTTACTTACTTACGTACTTACTTACTTATTTACTTACTTACGTACTTACATACATACTTACTTACTATCTATCTATCTATCTATCTATCTATCTATCTATCTATCTATCTATCTATCTATCTATCTTCAGTTTGTTGAAGCTCATGTGGACAAGCAAGAATGTTACTGGACAATTATTTTGCTGATGGATGAAACCAAACATCTTTAGAAATGAAAAAAAAAAAAAAGAAAACAAGCACTGCATTCCAGCATGTTAACCTTATATCTTCTGTGAAACATGTTGGTGGTAGTAGCATGGTTTTGGTCTGTTTTGTGCTAGTACAGTTCATGTACAGACAAGGAATTTTGAATTATACCAACAAATTTTAAAGAAAAAAGTCAGGACCTCTGTCAAGTGCATTAAATCACTTATGAATGTGGGTCATGAAGCAAGATGATGACACAGAGCATACAAGTTGCTCTACCTTTAAAGACAATGTTGGAATTTCCAAGACCTTAGTCCAATAGAAACTGCGGAAGAACCTGAAGGGACCATTTCATGTTGGTAAACTCACCAACATCACAGACTGCTGTTCTGTATAGAGGACTAGGTGAAAATTCCTGACCTGGAATTTTAACCCATTTTATCAGGACTGATTAGTAGCTACTATAAACATTTAGTTGCAATTATTGATGCACAGGGGTTCACATTGTTGGATAATTTTCTTTAACATAAAGTTATTTTCCTCATCTACTTTTAGGAGTTTGCCTTGAACCTCTCCAGAGCATGATAGTCCCGTCTACACACTTCCCTATGGTCTGCACTCACAGTGTGCTTTAAACTATCTGAGCTCAAGCACACTTTTCTCATCAGGATACTTTACACATGTACCTTCTGAGACAGCCCTCTCATATGCTTTATAATCAATTTACTGATTATGCAACACACTGATGGCTTCTCGTGCTGCATGTATAAGAAGATTATTACAGAGGCAGCTGGGTGCATTACATTTTGTCTAGTGTGAGTACACCTTTAAATCATATTTATGCCATGTTCACACATAGGTGAATTTTTTTGTGGCTGCCGTGGGTCAAAACACCTCAACATGCATGACAAAAATCGCAACGAAAGCAGGCTGAGAATAGTATGCAAATTTTCCCTCAATAAACTTCGGCAGGCCTCGAATAAATTCGAGAGTGTCTTGGTTGTACGACACATGATATAGGACGAGTTCCCCCGAAGGCACATGTTAGCCCCTCAGCAGGCCTGGTATTGTCACAAAAGGAATATATGCAAATTTAGCCCTGCCCCTCACCCAAACTGTATGAATTTATGGCTTTTTAATATAAATATAATACATTTTCCTTGTGATGTTAATAAATTTTCATGATATAATCTAATAATAATATTAATTTAATAATATATATTATATATAATAAATGTCTCAAACGTATCATATATATTATATGTTGATCAGTCCTACACACCAGCTTGGAGGAATTGCACCAATGTCTCTCATGAACGCTGAGGAGAAATTTGTATCCGACAATGGAAATGTCATTTATATGGCATTTATATCCTGGAAATGGCATGAAACCCCCTTGGCAGACCACAAATCCTTCTAGGCAGGTCTAGACAAACCACGACAAAGCGTGAAATTGGGAGTCTCGATGACAAGCTACAGTATTTTCAAACAGTTTCGATAATTCCGTGGTTTCACCGAATTTAGGCCACACCCTCACGAAAACATGCAAAAATCCAGGAGAAGCCTCGACATGCCCTCGACACTCCATGTTAACTTACAAAATGTCACGCTCATAGAGAAAACAGACTCCAACTCCCAGAATGCACTCGAGTTGGAGCTGGGTCTGGCGTGCCCTCTATCGCCCAAGTTCTAATTAGGCTCACCTGTGGCTTGTTGTGAGAGATGGTTAAATAGACTTAGGGCGCGTCAGCCCGGCGCGAAGTATTGCCAACATTGTTGCCTACTGAGCGTTTCGTTTGTGCTATTGCCTGTCTCTTCAGTTATTGAATTATATTACTGGTTTTCGGATTACTGTGTTTTGGATTTCCCCTTTGGCTTTGTCTGCTTGTGTTATTAGCTACCGTGTATTGACTTCGGACTGTTTACCTCGGCTACGTTTCCCGCATTAAACCTGCCCTTCCTATTCCTTTACCCCGCTTGCATCTCCATTTCTTCCTGCCCTCACAGAATACTTCGCCACCCGTGAGATGGCGGAGGTGAAGGATCTAGAGGAAGCTATCACCCACCATGGCGGCCTGCTGGGTGAACATCATGTACAGCTGCATCAGGTGGCCGCTACAATTTCCACCATGCGCACCCAGCAGCACGAACAAGGTACGCAGCTTTCAGAAATTCAAGCTACGTTAAAGGCGATTACAGAACGTTTCAAGACAGAGTGCGTTGTATCTGAGGTGAGTCCTGATCACGGCCCTAGCGAGGGTCCAGGGTTCCCGGTTAGTAAACCAGATAAATTTGATGGATCGCCAGAAGCTTGTCGGGGGTTTTTGCTGCAATGCTCGCTTTATTTTTCTAATGTTCTGACCGCTACCAATTGGGCAAAAATCTCGTTTGTGGGCTCTCGGCTAACCGGTAAAGCCTTGGATTGGGCTACGGCAGCTTGGCCGGTGGTAGAAAAGCAGATGTATGAAGATTTTGTCAAAGCTTTCAAATTGGTGTTTGATCACCCTCACGAGGGCCGGTCGCACGGGGAACGATTGGTGGATTTACGACAAGGGTACCAATCAACAGCCGAATATGCCCTGCTATTCCGGACCATAGCCGCCGGGAGTGGCTGGAACGAGCCGGCGTTGATAGTCATGTTTTGCAACGGGCTCTGGCCAGACTTATGTAAGCAACTGGCGTGTAAGGGTGCCGGCCTGCCTCTTGAGGCTTTGATAACACTAACTATCGAACTTGACCAATTGAGATTTGGAGAAGAACATGCTGTCCACGGACCTTCTCCAAATCAGAGTACCTACATGCCATCCGCGGTGACACAATCACCACCTAGTGCATTCCTCAGGACTGACCCGAGACAGGATTACAATGAGCACATGGAAATGGACAATGCTTGAGTTCCGGCAAGAGAAAGACGTCATTGTCTGTTGTGGAACTTATGTTTCACCTGTGGGGCTCCAGGTCATTACGCTCGCAGATGTCCAAACCGCTTCTCCCGTGATCCCCATGGGGGATCGTATCTCGGCACGTCCTGCGGTGGGCCCTTCCGTGCTCCGCACGGACGCCCAGGCCATCCACATGAGCCTGCTGCCCAACCTACGGGAAAGTGTGTGGAGACCACTCACCACGCTAAAGCGGTAAGTTGTTACAATCCAGTTTACCATGTAAACCATACAGTGTTTACCATCCCTGTCACTTTATTCTGCCAAAGAGATCCATTTGTCTTTCCAGCATTGGTAGATTCTGGATCAGAGGGTAACCTGATCCACCGACGAGTGGTGGAGCAACTGGGACTGGCAACGCGCATTTTAGAAAAGCCCCGGAAGTTGATCGCAGACGACGGGGCTGCGATAGGTGATGGAATCGTGACCCACATCATCGTACCCATACGAATGGAGTGCTATGCATTCAGAGAAGGTGAGGCTATACGTGGTCAATCAAATGCACCATTTCATGATTCTGGGGTTACCCTGGCTTAGGAAACGTAGCCCAAATATATCCTGGGCAGAGGGAAGTATCCTTGCTTGGTCTCCCTTTTGTCAACAAAACTGTTTGGTTAAGCCGCAAGTTCAAGTGAGTAGCACAGCTATAGAGAATACAGAGAGCAACGCGGAGACAGAGATTCCTTGGGAATATAGGGCATTCACCGACGTATTCAGTAAGAGAAAGGTCGAGAAGCTTCCTCCTCATAGGCAGACCGATTGTGCCATCGAACTAATCGACGGTCAAATTCCCCCTAGGGGACACATCTACCCTCTTACCTTCGAGGAGGAGAAGGCCATGGATGAATATATTCAGGAGATGTTATCACTAGGATTCATCCGTAGGTCCGTATCTCCCGCATCAGCATCCTTCTTCTTCGTCAAGAAGAAGGATGGGGGCCTGAGGCCTTGAATTGACTACCGCAGATTAAACGAGATTAATCAAGACCTACCCGTACCCCCTGCCATTGGTACCGGCCGCGTTAGAGCAATTGCGGGAGGCTAAGATCTTCTCAAAATTAGACTTACGGAATGCATACAATTTGATAAGAATTAAAGAGGGGGACGAGTGGAAGACGGCTTTCTCGACCACTAGGGGTCATTATGAGTACTGCGTCATGCCATTCGGTCTTAAGAATGCCCCATCCGTTTTCCAGTCATTTGTGAATGACATATTTCGGGACCTCCTGGGCAAGTGCGTAATCGTTTACATTGATGACATACTGATTTATTCCCCTGATAAGGAATCGCACATTAAGCACGTAATCACGGTTTTATCCCGATTTGCATTGGTTAGAGGGGGCTAAACATCCATTTGTGGTAATAACAGATCACAAAAACCTTGAATTTCTGAAAAACCTGAAACGCATGAATGCGCGGCAAGCTAGATGGTCGCTGTTCTTTGCAAGGTTTAATTTTTCTATTACGTTTAGACCAGGCAATCGCAATACGAAAGCTGATGCACTTTCTCCCATCTTCTAGGAGGACGAGGGTCCCGACCATAAAGCTGAGAGCGTGCTGAACCCGGAGTTGTTTGCGGCACCGGTACGTTGGGAGGTGGTGGAGGAGATCAAGAAATCCAACCAGACAACTCCTGGAGTCACAGTTCTGGTGGGAAAGTATGAGACGTGATATTCACGTCTTTGTAGCATCATGCTCAATAAGGTCCCTCGAGTCCTTCCAGCAGGCAAACTCGTACCACAACCCATACCGAATCGCCCATGGTCCCACTTAACGGTCAATTTTGTGACGACCTACCACCCTCAGAAGGCTATACGGTCATCATGCCAATTGTGGATCGTTTTTCTCGGGGGGTCAGATTTGTGCTATTCACAAAATTACCCAGTGCATTTGAAACAGCCGAGGCATTGTTTAACTTAGTTTTCAGGCTGTTCGGTATACCGGAGGATATCGACTCCGATAGGGGGGCCACAATTTATATCCCAGGTATGGGCAGTGTTCTTAAATGGCCTAGGGATCACAGTAAGTCTTACGTCAGGGTATCACCCAGAATCCAATGGCCAGTGCAAGAGGACCAACCAAGAACTAAACAAGTTCCTCAGGGTACACTGTTCCGAGAATAGACATGACTGGACCACCTTTCTCCCTTGGGCCGAGATCACACAGAACGCACTAGTTTCAGCTACCACTGGCATCTCCCCCTTCCAATGCATGCTGGGGTATCAACCTCCTCTTATGCCCTGGTCGGGGCAACCCACGGA
>JAVSBU010000002.1:470750-482263 GCA_033118015.1 Loricariichthys derbyi
GCCTCTTGCATCCCGGCTCGCACCGACCTGGGGGTCAGTCGGTTTTGACTGTCTTTGGTTTATGTGTTGTTCGTCTTTATGTTAATAAAGCACCTTTTGTGTTATCCCACTGTCCTGCGTATGGGTCTCTTTATTGTTCAAAGCCTCCAGGGCGTGACAGGTATCACTCAGAATGCGATGAGACCGACCCATTGCTGTAATCATACTTTACATCTAATATTACCAATTGGTATTAAAATTGATAACCTACCAGACTTGACGTTTGAAATACTTATGGAGCCTGACCAGCTTGACCATGTAACCAATCAATTAGTATGTCTGTTTTGCTAAACTTTAGATAAAGTTGCTCCTACTAGGGTCAAGCATATTAGGGAGAAAAAAAGCTAGCTCCATGGTGTAATGACTACACACATACCTTGAAGCAAACTGCTCGAAATTTAGAACATAAGTAGCGACATAGTAAATTAGAGGTATTTAAGATTGCTTGGAGGGAAAGCATGGTAGAGTATAAACATGCCCTTACTAAAGTTAAAGCTGTGTATTTTTCCTCTCTCATAGAGAAAAATAAGAATAACCCTAGATTTCTCTTTAATACAGTCTCAAGATTAACTAAAAACGTTAAAAATAATGACTCTGAGATTCTAACCAATCTTAATAGCAATGATGTCATGACATTTTTTAATGATCATATAGAAACTTTTCATCATAAAATTTGATGCTCATCAAGTCACCCTGTTACTGTGACTAGAATCTTTTATCCCAAATACTACTACTGAACTGTTCTCACTGATTAGCTCGTCTAAGTCATCATCGTGATTATTAGATCCAGTTCCTACACGTTTACTAAAAGACTTGACACCAAGTACTATAGAGCCACTGCTTACTATTTTAAATTAATGTTATGCCCAGTTCCTTTAAATGTGCTGTTATTAAACCATTAATTTAAAAAGCCAACCTTGACCCTAATTGGTCTAACTATAGACCAATATTAAATCTACCGATTTTAAATCTTCTCCAAAATCCTGGAAAAGGCTGTTTATCATCAGCTGTGTAGTTACCTCCATAGTAACGGCATTTATGAAACATTTCAGTCAGGATTTAGGCCCCATCATAGTACTGAAACAGTATTTATTAAAGTACTTAATGATTTATTAATTTCCTCAGATAATGGATGTGTTCCATTTCTTGTTCTATTGGATCTAAGTGCAGCATTTGATACTATAGATCATGATATTTTATTAACGAGATTAGAAAACTCTAGGTACTTTCTTGGTTTGGATTCTACTTGGCCGACTGACACCAATTTGTTCATATAAATAATCTTTGCTCTGAGCTATCAGAAATTAAATATGGCATTCTACAGGGGTCTGTTTTGGGCCCACTGCTATTTTCTCTGTATATGATTCCATCAGACACAGTTATACATAAACATAAGATCAGTTTCCACTGCTATGAGGATGATACACAATTATACATTTATACCTAACCAAATGATGTCCTCACAATCAGTAATATTAAGGATTGTGTAAAGGATATTATATATTGGAGGTCATGTAATTTTCTTTTACTGAACTTAGCTGAAACTGAAGTTTTAAGTGTTGGACCCAAAGCTGTGAGAGAGACATCTATACTAAACCTAGATGGCTGTTTGGTAACACAGTACATCAGTAAAAGACATTTACACTTACATAGGTATTACATTTGATTCAGGTCTCTCATTTGATGTGCATATTAGCAACATCACTAAAAATGCCTTATTTCATTTGTGTAATCTTGCTAAAATTAGAAATATACTCTTTTTTTGTAGATGATAAGAAACTGGTTCATGCATTTATAACCTCAAGGTTAGATTCTTGTAACATGTTACTTGCTGGATGCTCTAGTAAATCCATAAGTAAACAATTAGTTCAGAATGCAGTGGCTCGAGTGCTAACTAGAACCAAAAAGTTTGATCATATCAGTCCTGTTCTGTCGTCACTACATTGGTTATCAGTTAGATTCCACCTCAATTACAAAATACTTCTAGTAACATATAAAGCTCTACATGGTTTGGCCCCTCGGTATCTGAGTGAAATCTTAGATTCTTACAAACCAACTCATCTACTACGGTCACAAGGTACAGCACTTCTTTCAATTCCTACAATTAAAAAAACTACAGCAGGGGAAAACCTTTTTCCCACTTGGCCCCCCAGCTATGGAATAAACTCTCGCCATTCATTTGCAATTCAGATAGTCTGCCAATTTTTAAGTCTAGATTAAAATCAATTTACACAAGCTTTTGATTAGACTTAGACTGGAATGCGTGGCTTGGATCTGGAGTCCAGGGTTATGTCTGGCATATCTGGCTTGTCAAGCCTTGGCTGTTGGCTGCAATGCTTGGTATGGTGTCTGGCTAGCTTGGCATTGGGTCCCTTTGATACTAAATTGTGTATCCTTATGATAGATTAAGGGCACTTAAGTGTTACTGATGTCTCATGTGATCCCTCTTGGCTGTGTTTCCCTCTGGTTTTTCACTTTTAAAAAACTTTTAGCTATGCTGCCATAGTTACAGCCGCCAGAGTCTCATGCTGCACTCAATGGTACAATTTTTTTTTTGGTCAATAGATTTTGAACTCTTAACAGTATCAGATTACATTTCCTCTTTTCTCTCCATGTTCCAGTGCCCAGTGCAATGCATGCTGTGGTGTATATCAATCCTGGTCTCACAACAAGATGCTATTCTGCCCCACCACACCCAGACTGCAGAGGACTCTCTCCCTCCTTCAGTCAGACAGGGGTTGGCATGCCACCAAGATTTTATGCACTGAACTACAGCAATTTATAATTGTCTGATTGTATTAATTTGGTTTGTTTATTTGAGGTATTTCACTGAACTTATTGGTTGTATATCTTCATTGATTTTTACATTTACCATTAAGCCCAAGTAGGATGCACCCTTTTTTGAGTCTTGGTCCTCCCAAGGTTTCTTCCTAATAGCATTTAGGGAGTTTTTCCTTGCCACTGTTGCCAAAGACTTGCTCAATTTGGGAATAACCATACACATTGTCAGATAATCTATATAATTACAGCTGCTTTGAGACAATGCTTCACTGTAAAAAGCACTATAACTTTGACTCTGTGGTGGTCAATCCACGTGTGAAAATGATGTCTTATGCCCTATGCACCATTCTTTCACAATTTGCACCCAATGAATCCTGGCATTATCATCTTGGAATATGACCATGCCATGATCTTCTTCCATTGCTCCAGAGTCCAATGTTTATGCTCCCTAGCAAATTGAAGCCATTTTTGACATTAGCCTCATTGACAAGTGGTTTTCTTAAGGCTACACAGCTGTTTTGTCCCAATCCTTTGAGTTCTCTTTGCATTGTACATGTGGAAAGGTTCTTACTTTCATTATTAAACATATCTCTGATTTCTACTGCTGTTTTTTTATGATTTGATTTCACCAAACATTTAAGTGATTGCTGATCACGATCATTCAAGATTTCTGACCACATTCCTTCTTGAAGATGAAGTTTCTCCACTGTCTTTATACTTTTTAATAATGCGTTGGACAGTTCTTAACCCGATTTTAGTAGTTTCAGCAATCTCCTAAGATGTTTTTCTGACAATAATTTGACACTTCTGAAACAGATTAACATCTTTTCCACCACCACAGGATGTGTCTTTTGACATGGTTGTTTAACAAATGAGAAGTTATGCAGTAATTACCCAATGAAAAGGTCTTACCTATTTGCTTAGATAAATCCAGGCGGTGACCTCTTTTTGGCCTGGCAGTGGATGTGCAATGTGTGTTGTGTGAGGTTCTAGTTCAGATAGGATTATTAGAAGACTGATTTAGTAGAGTGATGGGCCTGGAGGAAAAGCTGATTCTCAGTCCAGAGGTACAGGTGTAAATGATCCTATATTGGCCACTAAACGACAGGATTGCAAATAGCAGGTGGCAGGAGTGAGTAGGGTTTTTGCTGCAGCTGAGCTAGCTTTCCTCAGTTTCCTCAGAGTTTCCTCAGAGTATAGAGCTCTTCTAAAGCTGGACACTGCAGTCCAAAGATGTTTTGGGCACTGCTGATGACCTGCTGCAGAGCTCTGTTTTCTACCGATGGGCTGCTGGCGTGCCATAGCCCGATTCAATATGCTGTCTAATGTACAACAGAAAGAAACTAGCAGCTGTTGAGTCATGAATTTCAATGGGGAAGTCCCTGGTTAAGAGGTCAACAAAAACATCAACATACATAAACATTTCCTTCATTGGTCAAGTCTGTAGCAAAGCTATCACCTCCAGTCTTCGTGAAGTTAATTATGACCTACTTGGTTTTACTGCAGAGCACCACCTCACAAGGCTCTGCACCTCCTCTTTGGAAGCTGTCTCATCATCATCTGTGATAAGTCCAATCAATGTTGTGTTGTCTAGAAATTTGATGATGGTGTCTGAAGCATATGCATATGCACCCCTGTCTGGGTACCAGTATTTAGTGGAGGATAGGTAAGTACCAAGACAAAATAGTGCCTATGCAGTTTATTCAAGGGCATAAATAAGTACTCTAAAAACTGTCAAGATGTGTTTCTTTGAGTAACTGACAATTTCTCACTAATGTGCAAATTACCTGCATGACTAATTATTTTTGTGCTGAGCACAGATGCAGAAAAAAAGTTTAAGATAAGAAGGAGAGGAGGAATACGAGGAAAAAAAACCATAGCGTTTTACTTTCTTGTAAAATCCCAGTTATAATGCCTCATTAAAAAAGATTTGGGGAAGCGAAACACAGAGTGGGGTGCTCTTGCTCGTGTTATTTTTAAAGGTAGGCCAGTCTCGATGGGATTCATTAATGTGCGTCCCTACTTTTACTGTACTATCACCTGGGTTAACACAACCTCCCCAAATTACATCTAATTGGACAATTACTCAAACTCAGAAAATCTCCCTACCATAAGCCAACGAGCCCCCTAATAAACACCTTGTCTTCTCAATAAAAACAAGGAAGTCATTTACCTGACCCAAGAGGCACAATTTTTATCTGTGCTAAATTTATTTCCAAAATAATTGCAGCGTGCGGTTCAAAAGAGAATATTAAAAAGGCAGCTGAGCAAGGGAAGAGTAATATGGGCCAACCCCAGGCCTGCTCTGTAGTTAACTCTCCTGGGAGGAAGCTCATTTGTTCTGTAGATAGGAGCATTGTGCGTGTGCGTGCATGCACACATAGACACACATATGCTCATACACACATGAATACGCAACTGTAATATCATTGCTGTCATGGTGTAATGAAATAAATACTGGTTTGCCTGTACTCACAGTAATGATTCCATTCCCCCTCCCGCTCTTTCACACAAAACACGGACACAAAAAAGCTCACAAGCGCACACACATGCAGAGAGGTCTCTGTCTTGGCGCCCATTCTCATGGAACAGAACTACTTTGTAATTGTGTGTGAGGTTGTTAATTAAGTTGAATTGGGAATTTCCATACTGGCCACTGTTCACCAAATTGTGTCTAAACGCCGGTATGTTACAGACGTCCTGAGAGCACTAGCTCTAAATAGAGCATGTTTCCAGGTAATCAATGCAATACAATGGTGCATGGTCTTTGATATTCAGTGTTTTCTGTGCGCATATGGACACTGATTCCATGAGATCTGCAATCCCTGACTACTACATGCTGTACCACAGGAAATTGAAACGGCTGTAGCCTGGTTGACTTTATCTTGCAGGAAATGCATTGTCTCCAGCCAGCAATGGGTTTTCTGAATCCCTCACCTTCAACCTAGACCAAGCGAAAGAGAAAAAGTTACTTGTTGGTAGAAAATTAGATTTTATATTCTCTTTGTCATTGTCCTCTCCATTTTCATTTCTGTGTTCCCTACACCTCACCTGTTCATACCAGGCTTTCATTTTGTGTCCTTGCCCTCATGCATCTTGTGTATCTGCTGTCCATCTCTTCCTTCTCTGAAGCCAGGCCCTCTCAAGTACACTCAGCCATCAATAAATAATCTATTGACATCACATACTAAGGGAGAATAGTCTAACTCCAACTAACAAGAGTTCACCCAAATGTCACTTCTGAGTGAGAGATAGAGGGAACTGGTGAGGGATCGAGAAAAGAATGAAGGAGTAAGCTCAGAAAAGGAGAGTAAGAATGGGATAAATGGTGTGGGAAAAAAAAAACAATAGCAACCGCAGTCTGAGAGGAAGACGAGTAAAACTCACAAATAATTAACTGGGTAAATACTGGAGTGTGAGCTGACTAATTACCACATGCGGCTGGTTTCTCTCTGATTACTGTTCCTGTTGGGGTTAACCCTTGCTCTGTTAAAAACTCACTTTAATCTCAAACTGCATACTAAATACTCACAGAAAAAAAAATCACACAGATAAACATGTATAGACAAAACTATGGATTTTTATTTCTAGAAACGTTAAGATTTAATGAAAACAGTATTGGAGACAATCAACATGCCATAATCATTCTGCTGCAGTGTTGTGACAGCATGTCACTTACTCACAGGTCCCGTGACCTCCCCAGAAGCTGGTAAGTCAGCTCTAAGCAATTGCTTAGATAAATTTGTAATGCATTTTCTGTAGGCTACATATTGTTTGCATGGAAATGTCTTGTGAAAATACTCTTTATATTTACATTACATTATTACAAAAACTATATTACTATAGTACTATAGTTCTATAGGTCAATACCTATCAGACTTGTTTCACAGAATGTAATGCTGCTCTTTAAAATGAGGATAAAATGAGGATTTTTGTTTTTCACTTTCAATGCATTGTTCAATAAATTGCATGAGATATGCAACATTTTATTATAAAATAACTTTTAGTGTTAATGATTTTTCCCAAGTGTAGTTTAATGTAATTTAAGTATGTTTAAGGTAGGCTATGCTTAGATATGCAGTATATGTTAAACTCCTCAGTTTAAGATACATTCAACTTATGATGGAGTTATCAGAAAACATCCATAATGTTTATAAAATGGGGAGCACATACACAGTATTATGTCCATTTTGCACTTTACTCCCAATCCATCTAAAAATACAACTATGTACTGGCCAGTGTCAGTCTCTTAAAATTTCTGTACTGTCTGGACTGTATTTTCGTCTGCAGTGTTCTGTCTTGCACACATTCACTATATGTAGTATTAATTGTAAGCTTTTGTTTTATACAATTGTAGGTCCTGGATAAACATTGTTTTGTTTCACTGCGTATTGTACATACAGTATAATTGATGGTCCACTTGAATTGTGCTACCTGCTGATTCTACATTACACCTTACACCAAACAATTTTCAAATAAATTCACAATCACAAACAATTTCCAATCAGAATAGTATGATGAGTGTCTTGCTGGAGTTGAGTGCCAATTTAATAATTTCAGTAGTCTGGTGTTGTCACGCCCGCGGAGTATCGGTATGAGTCCTCTGGGAATTCGGACTCCAGATCCCAGAGGGCCTTGGGTGAAACGCTGGCTTCGACATGCCCTCCGTCGCCGGAGTACTGATGCAGTTCAGCTGTTGCTCGTTACGAGACTGTTTAAAAGGATTTCGCGTTGGCTCGCTTATTGCGAAGTATTGCCAACTTATGTTGCGTACCGAGCATTATTCTGTCTACTCTGTTGTTTCTGGTTTTGACCCTTTACTGTGTTCTAACGTTTTTGGCTTTTGGATATCCCTGGTTGTTGTTTGCTGTGCTGACTGCTACTTCTGTGTACCGACTTTGGACCGTATTACCATTTCTGAAATTCGCATTAAACCCTTATCATTCCCTATACTCCGTGTTCGTCTCCTCTGCTTACTTAGTCTCACAGAATACTTCGCCACCTTTGAGATGGCAGAGTTCAGGGAACTTCAGAATGTGGTTTCTTACCAGGGAAGTTTGTTAGGCGATCACGACCAGAAGCTTCAGCTTTCTGCGTCGATGTCTGCTATGCAGTCACAACAGTCTGAGCAAAGCGCTCAGTTGTTGCAAATTCAGACCACTCTGAAGCGAAATCACAACTAAGATAAACAAGGAGCCCGTTCATTCTGAGGAGCCTAAGGTGGCAGTTGAGTCATCCTCAGAGGGCACCTGGTTCACAGTAAGTAAGCCTGATAAGTTTGATGGGACATCTAATTTATGTCAGGGATTTCTTTTGCAATGCTTCCTGTATTTTGCTAATTCACCTCCCACTTCAGATTCGGCAAAGATTTCTTTTTTGTTCTCACGTCTTTCGGGTAGAGCTTTGGATTGGACCACAGCGGTTTGGTCATCAGTTGAAAAACAGTCGTAAGCTAGCTTCTTGAAATCCTTCAAATTGGTATTTGATCATCCCCATGAGGGTCACTCACAGGGGGAGTTGCTGATTCAATTAAGACAGGGACCATGATCCGCAGCCGAATATGCCCTTGAGTTTGGCACTCTAGCTGCAGGGAGCGGCTGGAATGAGCCAGCACTCATTGTTATGTTCCAAAATGGACTGAGACCAGAATTACTTGCCGAAATCGCTTGTAAGGATACCGGACTGGGACTGGACGCTCTGATTTCTTTAACCATTCCGCTAGACCACTTACGAGGGAGAGGGTTACCAACCACCAGTTCGTCATACCCTAATAGGGCCGCTGCGGAAACCGACTTGGACAGTAATCCTAGTCATAGTAGGGCACTCTGCCACTATTCACCTGCGAATCCCAGCCCGGCAGAACCTATGGATGTTGATTTCACACGCTTGTCAAGACAAGAAAGACTTCGTAGACTACGAACTGGACTATGCTTAAACTGTGGAGCACCAGGTTATGTAGCACGCCAATGTTTTACCCACTATTCCTGAGGTCACCCAAGAGGGGGCGATTTTGGCTCATCCTGCGGTGGGTCTTTCCGTGCTTTGCACGGTCACCCAGGCCATCCACATGAGCCAACTGCCTACTCTTCGGGAAAGCATGTGGAGTCTTCTCCACATGCTAAAGCGGTGAGTAATCCCTTGGAGGGAGATAAGTCTAAGAATTTTGTTCTACCTGTAACTGTTCACTGCCAAGATGCTTCCTTTGTTTTTCTAGCGTTGATCAATTCTGGGTCTGAGGGAAATTTTATCGACCGTCGCATGGCTGAGCAACTTGAGGTACAGATGGAGAAACTGAGTAGCCCCAGACAGGTATCTGTGGTGGACGGCACTCCAGTGGGTAAAGGGGAAATTACCAGAATTACCGTACCTCTACGTATGAATGTAAGTGCCCTTCATTCTGAGAAGGTGAGACTTTTTGATATGGACAAAATGAACTTTTGTATAATTCTGGGGTTACCCTGGCTCAAGAAACACAATCCTGTAATTTCCTGGACTGAAAGAAGCATTTTATCATGGTCAAAATACTGTCAGGAACATTGCTTAAAACGACCCGAAATAAACATTAATAGTACAGCCATAGACAGTTCTGAGAAGGAGGAATCTACTCACATTCCTCCAGAATACGCCGATTTTGCCAACGTTTTCAGTAAAAAGGAGGCGATTAAGCTCCCTCCACATCGAGCCTGTGATTGTGCGATTGAACTCATTGATAATCAGATCCCTCCTAAATCTCACATCTACCCTCTAACCCAGGAGGAAGAGGTAGCCATGGAGGAGTATGTTCAGGAGGCGTTAGCGCAGGGTTTGATCCGTAGGTCCGTATCACCAGCGTCGGCTTCCTTCTTTTTTGTCAAAAAGAAGAATGACAGCCTGTGGCCGTGTATCAACTATAGAAAATTAAATTAAGTCACCAAGACCTACCCGTACCCTCTGCCGTTGGTCCCGGTGGCCCTCGAACAACTACGGGAGGCTAAGGTGTTTTCTAAGTTGGACTTAAGAAATGCTTATAACCTATCAAGTAAGGTGATGAGTGGAAAACCACTTTTTCCACCACCAAGGGTCATTATGAGTATCGCGTCATGCCGTTTGGGTTAAAAAATGCCACGTCAGTTTTCCAATCCTTTATTAATGACATTTTTTGTGACATGTTGGGCAAATGCGTTATCGTCTACATAGACGATATTCTGATTTATTCACCAGTCAAGCTTACCCATATTAATCAGGTACGTCAGCTGCTCGCTCGACTACGTGAGAACCAGTTATTCGCCAAGCTCGAAAAATGCGAGTTCCATCTTCGAACCGTTTCTTTTCTGGGTTATGTAATCAGCACCAAGGGCATCACGATCGATGACCGAAAAATTCAAGCCGTAATAAATTGGCCCTCGCCCAGGTCTATCAGAGACCTCCAAAGCTTCCTAGGTTTCATGAATTTTTACCGTAGGTTCATACAGGATTACAGTGCGGTTACGGCACCTCTAACTGATTTACTGAAGGGCAAAACTAAGAAATTAACATGGTCTGAGGAGGCAGAGAGGGCCTTGAGGAAGCTCAAGGAGCTGTTCACCTCTGCACCATTATTGCAACACCCCAACCCCAATGTTCCGTTTGTTGTTAAGGTGATGCATCTAGTGTGGGAGTGGCAGCCGTTCTTTCCCAGAGGGGGGGTTCTCCAAGTAAACTACACCCGGTGGCATGTTTTTCCCTGTTATCCGCTGCAGAGAGGAACTATGCCATCTGGGACCGAGAGTTTTTAGCTATGAAGCTGGCTCTAGAGGGGTGGCATCATTGGTTGGAGGGGGCTAAACATCCGTTCGTTGTCCAAACCGACCATAGAAATCTAGAATATCTAAAATCTATAAGACGCATGAACTCGCGACAGGCTCGGTGGTCCCTATTCTTCTCTAAGTTCGTGTTCAGCATAACTTTTAGGCCTGGATCTTGGAACACTAGAGCTGATGCCTTATCTCGGGTTTTCGAAGGTGAAGAGAACGAGGTCCAGGAACCTGAGAGAATTCTCAACCCAGAGATCATTGTAGCTCCCATTAGATGGGAGATCACGGAGCAAATTGAGCAAGGCAACACGGAGTGTCCTCCTCCCAAACAATGTCCAAGGGAGAGGACATTTGTGCCCAAGAGGTTCAGGAGTAGTCTAATTACTTGGGCACATTCTTCCATTACGTCAGGCCATCCAGGGGAAACACGTACACGACAATTGTTAGAAACCCAATATTGGGGGGAGGGGATGCGTAAGGACATACCTGACTTTGTGGCATCTTGCACTACGTGCCCACAGAATAAATCCCCACACGTCCTTCCAGCAGGCAAACTTGTCCCGCTCCCCATCCCCGACCGCCCAAGGTCACACATTGCGGTAGACTTTGTTACCGACCTGCCGAGACCCAAGGGCTATTCTGTAGTTATGACCATGATGGATCGCTTTTCTCACGGAGTACGTTTTATTCCATTCAATCAACTACCTAGTGCATTTGACATGGCCGAGGCTCTAATTATGTTATGAAATTGGGGGCGAGGTGTAAAACAGAGGACCCAAACGCATTCAGCTTCATGAATGAGGGTAGGCTTTATTTAAACACAAAATAAGGGAACCAAAAAACAACAAAAACAAAGTAGCAAATAAAGCCCCAAACGCAAAACAAAAAGGGAAACCCCCAGAGGCCAACGAGGCTAGGACA
>JAVSBU010000002.1:530836-546793 GCA_033118015.1 Loricariichthys derbyi
TTGATCGCATCTGTCGCTGGTTAAAACTCCGTTGGGTACGCTGGTGAGGGCTCTATACGCCGTTGATTAGGGATACACGCGTCTTCTCCAGGAGCGCTCTCGGAATTATTCAACATGTTGAATAATTTTTTCCACGATTCCCGGTGAAGCCAGAACTAAACCACGCCCCATAGCGCTGGCGTTAATAACGGTGTTTGATCCCTCAGGCAGCCAAAAACTCTTCCGGGACGCTTCCAGGAGCTCTTACCGTCTATGTGTAAAAGGGGCCTAAGAAGGTGCAAGATAACACCAACTGAAAGGAAAACACTGAGAACCACCGTGCAGTACAATTATTTCCCATATATGCTATAATTCCAGGCTGCAGCCAGCTGAGCACCCTGAGTTCATCAATGGAGTGTTTTGCATTTCACTTTCAATACATTATTCAATACATTTTCAACACTTTATTACAAAATATGCTTTGTGTTAATGATTTAGGTTAAGGCAAGGGTTTTAAGAATGTTCCATACAATGTTCCATACAATGCATTATACAATGTGGATTTTCTGGGGGTCTGAAATGGATTATTTCAATTTACATTATTCCTAGTGGGAAAAATTAGTTTAGTACTCGTTTTCAGCACTCAACTAAACATCTGAGGTATAACCTTCTGAATACTGAAGTACCACTGCTCTTTTTTATTTTCCCATAACCAAACAACAATAGTTTGGGCTGCATACACATTTAAAACACAAACCAAGTTAAAGCCATGAGACATACCAATGCTCAGGCAGAAGTATTATTTTATTGTTTTAAAGTTAATCTGTGCTATTGGATTAGCTTGGGAAGGAGACAATACATAGCCATGAAAAATCCTTTCCTATGGAATCTTTTACCATCAAGTACCAACACATTAAATGATACTTATATTAACTGAGTTTTTGATATCGCTCAGCATTTCCTGTTAGGTTAGACACAGTATTTTGATAGCATAATCAGTTAAAGGTAAACATGTTCATAGTATAGAGGTGTAATCTTTCCAATTACAAAAATACTTGGTGCATAGCAATACCTCACACACACATTGCGTAAATCAACTGAAATCAAATGGAACTGATATAATGGACAACGAATGTAGAAACAAGGAGCTGTAACTACTAAACTGATCGGCGAGCATATAAAATGATAAATGGTGACAAACTTGAACACACACATACTAAAGAATGGGTATGTTAAGGACCAAAGTGCTGGTACCAACAGAGGCCTGTCTGTCTTCTGTCAGCAGCTCTGTTGGATGTGGGTCTTTTCTAAAAAAAATGGCTCCCTAGGTAATTGAAATTGAATCTAACAATCCAGCATCCTACACATGGTGACAGTGAATGGTGTGATTTCTGTGCTAGTCCTCTTACAACACAGAGCCTAAAGACTGAGTTCAGTAGAGATGTGTTAACATTTGTAATAATGTTTATGGATGACTATGTATAAGCACATTTCCACATCCCTCTATGTCATCGAGTGTTATGGTTTCAAAAGTTAAAGTATACAGTTTATAGTTTTAAGAAGTGTTCTGGTTAGGTTCTCCCCTCTAAGAATAACTCATGAATCAGAAATTTCTTATTTAAATTAATCATTTCCTCTTATTTAACCTTCACTATAGTGTACATTTTATCCCGGCCTCTAATTTATGTCCTGATTGATATAATTCAAGGTTCATGCATAGATGAAGTTTTTCGAGGGTCAAAAAGCCTCAAAATCCATGACAAAAATCGTGACGATAGGGGGTGGAGAAGATTATGCAAAATTTCTCACAATAAACATCGGCAGACCTCGACTAAATTGTATGGCGAATCCCACAATATCCTACCAAAAGCCTCTTCAAAAGTCGGCAAAAACTCTTGAAAGACGCTGACAGGCCCTCGGTAGACCTTGACAGCCCCCCGTATGCCACAATAGGCCACATAAGGTCACGACAAAACAGGGCGATAGGCCACAACAGCCATAATATAGGATGAGTTCCCCCCGAAGGCGCACATTAGCCCCTCGGCAGGCCTGGTATTGCCATGAAAGGCAAAAGGAATATATTCAAATTTAGTCCCTTCCCTGGCCCAGACTGTATGAATTCGGGGCTTTTTAATATTAATATAATACATTTTCCTTGTGATATTACTAAATTTGTGATATTAATATAATTATATATAATATTATAATAATGTAATAATAACTAATATAATAACATATTACATATAATAAAATATATCATAATAGAATATAATAAATCTTATTTAATTTCATTTAAATTCTTCGAGGTTGTAGAAGGAGGTCAAGAAACTTTTGTAAAGAAACAACTGCGTTTAATAAACAATTATTTAAATAATAATATCTACAATATCTATAAATAAATATCTTCAGAAAAATGTACAGTATTCCTGTCATGATAGTGGGGGCGAGGTGTAAACAGAGGACCCAAACCTCGACAGCTTCATGAATAAGGGTAGGCTTTATTTAACGAAAATAAGGGAACCAAAAAACGAACAAAAACAAAGTACCAAATAAAGCCCAAAAATAAAACAAGAGGCAAACCCCCGGAGGCAGACGAGGACACATGAGGACAGGTTAGGACACGTCCAAGGTGAAGTGGACCTGTTTTTGCAGCCGACAGACCGGTCCAACCAACCACACCTATGTGGACACCAGTTTTATGGTCCGATGTCCTGAACCGGCCAACCACAGGGACGAGGAGAGCTCAGGCGAGGTCCAGCAGGGTGCAGTGCAGAGTCTAGCCCAGACCATGACCCTCCTAATGTAACGTGAACCTGCGGTAACTCCCGTGTGGACCCTTTAGGTTTGGCACTGCCTGGACGACCACACGGGGGGGAGCAGGGGGTGCCGAGGGAGCCTGGGCGGCACAGAGATGCAGCTAACTGCCCCTACACTGACAATCTAAGCCCAATTGAATACCTCTGAGCTCCAGCTCATACGCCACCTACCCTCTACTAAGGGCAGGTGGATACCCTCATCCCTCACCTTTCTCTGGCGCCATACGTGCATGGCTGGAGCGTGCACCTGTGAGCACAATCCCCGTTTCTGTGCATTGTGCGGTATATATGCTCCAGCCGTGGGATGTGCCTAGCAGGTAAATGGAAGCACACATATCAAATAACCCTGTCAACCAAGCCCCATAAGGGCAGTGCGAGCTGCGGCAGATCAAACCGATCGCCGGGCCGAGAGATGGAAAAAACAAGCTTACCATTTAGAGGCAGAGCTAATGACCCAGACTGGACTGATCACCCAACTCGCTTTTAAAACAGCGCGCAAAGCTGAGTCTGATCCGAATCTTGATTACTAATAAGCAACCCGCAGTGTGATCGCACATACGGGCGCAAGTGAGGGAACACTGTCTCAATGTCTATATATAAATAAATCAAGCAATAACTGTAACTAAACATTTGTGGTAACTGATGATCAGTCCTGCACACCAGCTTGGAGGAATTTTATGTGGTAGTTGTTGGGGTGATGGGGCTGGACTGAGCTGCAGGAGTGGGTATTGCTCCAATGCCTCATGAGCACAGAGGAGAAACTTGTATCTGACAATGGAAATGGCATTTATACCCCTTTCACACATCTTGTCGTGGCTGTCGTGGCGAGACCTTTTCGTGAGTTTACACTGAGTGTTGAGGGCATTTCGAGGCTTCTCCGGGCTTTACGCGTGTTTAAGGGAGGGCATGGCCTAAATACGGCGAACCCACGAGAGAATCGAGGCCTGTCAAGGACGATACGTGGTTTGTTGAGGAGGATTTGTGTCATTTCCAGGATATAAAGGCCATAGAAATGCCATTTCCATTGTTGGATACAAGTTTCCTCTGCGTTTACGAGAGACATCGGAGCGATTCCTCCAAGCTACTGTGCAGGACTGATCAACAGATACCGATTATCACAACAGATTACCACAAATGTTACAGGTATTGCTTGATTTATTGTTATATATAGACATTGTTGATGTCCTTAATTTAATATTTGCCATCACTACAAGTTTGTCCATTAATTATTGGTGTGACTTAAACTTTAAATTGTGCTCACGCAGAAAAAGCTTTCATCTCCGTTGGCAAAAATGAACGGACATGCAATGGTACTAAGCACGGCTGATGAAAGTCCATTAAATATAGGGAAAAAAGAAAGCTGAAAATTAACACATGGAAAGACACAACAGGAATGTTGCTGTGCACTGCAGGGAAACCCTACATGAAGAGAAAACATTAGCATTAACAGAAAGGGTGAAGAAAAACCAGGGAAACAGGAGAAATGGTTATATGGTTTTTCATTGGAAGGGCTCATATATTATTATATTAATATTATATTATTATAATATATAATTATATTATATTAATATCAGGAAAATGTATTAATATCATAAAGAAATGTATTATATTAAAAGCCCTGAATTCATCCAGTCTGGGCTTGGGGTGGGGCTAAATTTGCATATTCCCAAGACTTTTGTTGCAATACCAAGCTTGGCATGGGGCTAACGTGCGCCTTTGGGAGAACTCGTACTATATCATGGCTGTCGTGGCCTATCGGTCTGTTTTGTCGTGATCTTACATGGTGATAGGTGTCATACGGGGGGCTGTCGAGGTCTAGCGAGGGCCTGTTAGCATCTTTCGAGAGTTTTTGCCAACTTTTTAATGATGCTTTTTGTGGGATTCACCGTACAACGACACGCTCAAATGTATTCGAGGCCTGGCAAGGTTTATCGTGGGAAAATTTACATACCCCTTCCGCCCCCTTTCGTCGTGATTTTTTACGTGGATGTCGAGGTTTTTTGACCCACGACAGCCACGACAAAATACGACTATATGTGAAAGTGGTGTTATATGGCATTTATATCCTGGAAATGGCATGACACCCCCTTGGCAAACCACAAATCCTCCTCGGCAGGCCTGGACAAACCTCGAAAAACCACGACAAAGCGTATAATCGAGGATCTCGGCGACATGCCATGGAAAAATCAAACAAGTTCGATCGGTTGCTGGTTGTTGGCGAATTTAGGCCACACCATCCCAAAAGCAAGCGAAAAGCCAAGAGAAGCCTCGACAGGCCCTCGAAACACTCCGCGTTATCTCGTGAAATGCCATGAGAAGGCCTTGCCATGGCAGCCTCAACAAAATTTGCCTGTGTGTGAATGGGGTGCAAGTACAAAGGCTGTGATATGCAAATGACTGCACATGTAATTGGATCTGGCTTATTCTACTTTATTTGTAACAAGTTCTCTCCTCTTTTGTTGCCTGTGAAGTCCAACTGAACCCTAAACCCTGAAACCTCTTAAACTTGATTGCACAACTTCAGACAAGGATTCACAACCACAAATTTCTTGTGGCTGATTTCTCAAACAACCTTCACTTTACGCATCAGACAGTACGCTTTGAAGAATATTCCTGTTATTTGGATTTGTGGCTTTCCTTCATTTTCACTCTTCTCTTGAGAAAAGGCAATTAATTGAAATAATTTCCACGTGTAACGTTGGCCAAGTCCTTGTATGTCAATGGGTCGATATGTATTTGGAGTATACACTGGACAAGGGTGGTAAGAACTCAAATCACACCGTGTTAAATGATTGGCAAAATAACGTTAAAGAAAAGGAAGAGGCAGATTCAAGGGCAGAGTATCCAGAGGAGAGGGGATAAGTAGATGGAGGAGGAGTAAAAGAACATTCCTCAGTGGATACCATTCAGTGGGGCCTGATGGTCAGCAAGCACAAAATTGAAATATTTCAGGTGATTCAAGGCTGACCACATTTTTCATTCTTTTTTTCCCCTCCCACTCTCTGAATTATCAAAAGGTTGACTGTAGGAATCAAATAGTCTCCTTGGGAGTAGTTCAGGCGTGCATCTCAGTGTCATCCTCACTGCTCAGGGAAAGTGTTTCTGAGTAAAGAAGCACACTTCAAAATGAAGCCTGCTCTCTCTCTGCTTCTTGCCAACACATGCTGTATCTTAGAGAGGCTTGCTACATGTTGTTGATTAGTTTTACCGGGTGGGTATGCAGAGACCAATAAATTAAAAATGAATAAATTAAAAATGTACTGTAGCATAAAATTGCTTGGAAAACAACCACCTATTAAAATATGTATAGTAATGACTTTTATGTCTCACAACAAGGGATTAGATATCACTGTAAATTAACATGCCATCCAACCGTAGTTGAAAACTTTTCACTTTTAACAAGGATTTATGAAAAAAGCCTCAACTCCCATGTGTTTATTAATTAATTTGATATTCAAATGAGCTAACGAGTTTAAATTGCAAATACCTCAAATAAGGGTAGTTTGGAATAGAGAAAAAGATGAATATTATCAACACAGATTGATGAAGCTTGCTTTGATAATGCCATCTGTTTCAATTAATTACTCAATGCAGTTTTCAGCTTGACAAGAATACATGTAAATATGCATGCACATGTGCAAGTTACACAAATCCACATACTTTTCCTCTAACTGTCTGGAAATTTAACTCAGGATTCAGGCCTAATCATAACCTTAAGGCTGCTCTTAAAGTCCTGAATGACATTGGTTTAAATACAGACTAAAACATATCTTTCCTACCACTGCTTGATCTACAGTTCTGGAAAAAATGGAGAGACCACTGCAAAATTAACAGTTTTTTTTATTTTACTATTCATAGGTACTGTATTTGTTTGAGTGAACTAATATATTTTGGTTTTATTATACAACTTACCAACAAATTCCAAAGTATTTAATCACTGAAATTGACAACTGGTCAAAATAAAAAAGAAGATGCAGTGTTTTCAGACCTGAAAGAAAACAAGTTTATGTTCATTATTACCAAAACATACTAATGTTAAATAAAGTTCAGAAGTCAATTTTTTCAATCAAAAATACTTTCATGTATCTTGTACTTTCCTTGATGATTCCTTGATAGCGCCCATCTAATGGAAGCTGTCCACTGGGTCCAGAACTGATAGCGACATTCTGTTACAAGAAGGGCCGCACGCCGCTTGACTTCGCTCTGCTCGTGGATGTTCTGCTTGACCGTGCTGCTGCTGTTGTGGCAAAAATTTATGCGCTACACTTTTAAGTAAATAAAAGCCGTTTTCCTTACATGTCAATTTCCTTCAGTTATTTCCTTTAACATCATTAGTTCACAGCAATTAATATCCTACCAAAAAGAGCAAGCTACCACTATGTGAGCCTTTTATAAATACAGTTTTAAAGAATACAAAGCATCATCTAATTATTGTTACTGATAAAGTAACAGAAAACATCAAGATATTATTTTTAACTCAGGTTATTAAAGTATAGTCACTGTTCTTTTAAGCCAAATCAACTTGAGTATTTGTTGCCAAAGATCTCAATTTTCAGAACATGGTTCCAGTCAAAATTAGTATTGCACAACCTTAATGAAGATGGAATAGAGATTACTGTATTCTGGAACAAAGATTAGAGGCGCATGCTGTCACAACTGGGGGATTTAAATATGAATAAAGACACAAATGCAGGACAGCATAAAATAGAGATATATTTATTTGCAAAACAAGATTAACCAGGAACCAATAATAAATAAACCAAAAACAGTCAAGCCGGTTGACCCCCGGGGATTGGCGGAAGCTAGGACGCACTGGACCTCAAGGACACGTCCCGTGGTCGTTGGCGGGCCCTGCCTAACAACCTGAGCAAGGAAGAGAACAGGAAACAGGACAAGACCCCAAGCCTACAGGCACACCAACCCTATAGGTCACCACTGCTGGAAACCCTTTTATATGTGGGGCACACACAACCAGACAGTGTATCCCAGGGAGTGCCTCGGGGGGTTGGGGGGGATACAGAGGAAATCCCCATTTCCCTACACTGTCTAAAGGTCCCTATATTACCTCCAACTTCTACCCTCTACTAAGGACAGGAGGTACCGGTGTCCCCATTTCCCTCTGGAACACACAAACATAGGTATGTATCTCGGTCCGAATTCACAATAGCTGCAAACAAAGAACATCACGGTTAGAATAGTGCGCCATCTAGCACTCTAAAGGCAGAAGCCAGGCTGGGAGCTCGAGTGGCATGAGATCCCATCGTGTAGGGCGTTAACGCCACGATGCCAGCTCGAGGCTCCACAGCCTGCTATCTGCCTTAAATAATGCTGACTGCACCTGATTCCGATTTGGCGTGCATCGGCACTGCGCCGGTAGGTGGCGATAAAAGTCCACTAAACGCAGCGCAGCCGCCATTAAGATCCCATGAGTGATGCTGTTTAAACCCTTAAAACAGCCTCCTCGTTACACATTCTCACAATCTTTTATACTCGAAATCCCTTAAATCAAAATAAATAGTAACTTTGGTGCCCTAATGGACTCAGTTTTAACAGCCATATCAATGCAACTACTAAAACAGCATTGTATCCCCTTAAGTAGAGGCTTCCTGATTAAACCAGATCTGATTGATTATCGTAATGCTGTCCTGACCAGACTGGCGGCATGGTGGTGCAGTGGATAGCACTGTTGCCTCATAGCTTTGAGATACCCAGTTTGATCCCTACCCTAGGCTCCACCTTGTGTGGAGTTTTCATGTTCTCCCCATGTCTGTGGGGGTTTTCTACAAGTATTCCGGTTTCCTCAGACATGCATGCTAGTGTGTGTATATGAGAGTAGGTGCTCTACAATGACTTGGCACCCTGTTTAAGTTTGTTTGTGCCTTGTGCCCTGTGTCGCCAGCTAGGCACTGGCTTTCCCACAACTCTGACTAGGATTGAGTGGATAAGACAATGAGTAAATGAATGAACGAATGAATAAATTCATATTTATTCATTCGTTCATTCATTTACTCATTGTCTTATCCACTCAATCCTAGTTCTGATGTTCTGTCCAGACTTGGTAAAAAGACAATAAAATAATTTCAAAATTGAAACTGAATTTCAAAATGAGGCTAAGAAAACTGATGTACTAACTGAGTTCTCACTAGAACCTTCCCATAAGAGTAAGTTTTCAGCCTATAAAGTTTTATCTCTTTTAGCTCTACTGCACTGCTGCTCTTTAATCTTCTAAATCCATTTGTGTTTCCATTTGTTTTTATTTTTTCATGTATTAACCCTGTTCATTCAGGTAAAGGTGTCTAGGGGGCTGCAGAGTCTATCCGTTAAATTCACAGGGTGCAGGGTGCAGGCAAGCATGTACCATGAATGGATGATTCAACAATTGGCCTTCTCTTAATCAGACACAAGCAACCATGTCTGTATGATTCCTGCCTCGGCTGGAAGGCACCATCAGGAGTCAAAACCAGATCACCATGACAATAGTTTAGACTCAGACAACTGCACCACCAAAAGGCCAACTCCAATTTCAGTTTAATTCATTAGCTTTTCCTTTAAATCAATTATTTTCAATTATTTATTTAGATTTTTACAAATTTAATTGTCTCTGTGTGTCTCGCTTGTAAAGCCCTTTGAATGACCCAGCACCTGAAACTCCTATATACATAATCTTGCCTTGCCCTAATATACTACTGTGGCATGGATTAACTGTAGCTAGTGGATGCAGTTATTTGGGATTGCATGCTCAAAGCTCATCACAAATCTAGGGATGCACACACACTGAAGGAGATCAGGGACATCAGCATGGGCGATGAGCTACCGCAGATAAGATTCCTGCAACGTCTGCGTGACATTGTAGCCACATTAGCTCATTACTGCAATGTCATGGGCCACATGGCGAGGATGCATTAGTAGAAGGTGAGGGGAGAACTTAGCTGCAGGTATCGGATCTCAGTGTAAGAGATGATTAATTAAGGGAGCCTCCATTAAGGTTATTGAGATGCGGCTTCCCAGCTGAGAAGTTGCTGGTTTTGGCAGGAGCAAGAGACAGGAGGGAGTCTTGCTCCTGCCAGAGCCAGCTCCGTGACTCGTTCTTCTCCTTTACCTACTCTCTCTCCCTCATCTGCACTGCAGGCCCTATCTGCACATTTCTTCCTACCTCAACCTCAAAGACCTAAAAGAAGCAAGCAAGTTTTAATCCTCTCCTCTCCCCAAGAATCCATCTGTCACCATATAAGGCTTGAGAAGAGAAGGAAAGCAAGGATCTTGTTCCAACTGGCCGCCTTTCTAATTTCCTCTGCCTCCATAGGTTTCACCCAAACAAACGCCCCCTTTTTCTGCCACCATGCACCCCTTTTTGTTGTGTACTTTTGCCAGAAAAATACACTTAAATCCAATCATAAAATGTTTGGTATCACATGCTAAGCAACAGAAATATAAAATATTGGTTCCAACTCACTTCCCTTTGCTTTCCACTGGTTAGTTTTCTTAACATTTGGGGCTCAGAACGGCATCTAAACAGACCTTACTGAAGTTGTGCTAAAGAGAGGGGATTATAAATGTAAAAAAAATAAAATTATAGTTATTTGCATTGTATGTTTGTGTTGTATCCTTCTGAGCATACAGTTCAGTTAAAAATCCATTTTACAGTATCAAACTGCCTACTCGTAGTAAAGCAAACAAGAAAAGATGAGATTCTAGATGAGGAATTATTAAGATGATTCATCATGGTCAAGTGATATACACAACCATACATTGTAATTATTTAATGGTGCAATCCATCATATGAATATGTCAAATTAATGCCAGGCTACTGAGTTCTATCTCCACACTCCAATCTAAGAGTGAGAACTGTTGGGTTGTAGTATAAGGAGGAAAAGGTGTCATTCTGCATCACAATCCATCAGCATTCCACACAAATTTAGAATTATGTTAAATGGTGATCAGTTTTATTTATAAGAACCTATATATAGTTATCTTCTATTTTTAATAAACCTTAGACATACAGTGGTGCTTGAACGTTTTTAGAATTCTCTATGTTTCTGCATAAATATGACCTAAAACATCATCAGATTTTCACACGTCATAAAGAGAACCTAGTTAAACAAATGAGATAAAAATATTATACTTCGTCATTTATTTATTCGTGTTGTTGATGATCATCAGGAAAAGGTTACAAAACCATCTCTAAAGAGTTTGGACGCCACCAATCCACAGTCAGACAGATCTTGTACAAATTTAAGGAAATTTAAGACCACTGTCGACCATCAAAGATCACTCCAAGAGCAAGGCGTGTAATAGCTGTCACAAAGGACCCCAGAGTAACCTCTAAGCAATTGAAGGCCTCTCTCACATTTGCTAATGTTAATGTTCATGAGTCCACCATGAACATTAACAAGCCAGTAAACAAGCCAGAAGGCTATTGAAAGAATGTTCTGTGGATGGATGAGACCAAACTAGAAATTTTTGGTTTAAAAGATAAGCATTATGTTTGGAGGAAGGAAAATACTGTATTCCAACATAAGAATCTTATTCCATCTGTGAAACATGATAGTGGTAGCATCATGGTTTGGGCCTGTTTTGCTGCATCTGGGCCAGTATGGCTTGCCATCATTGATGAAACAATGAATTCTAAATTATATCAGAGAATTCTAAAGGAAACGTCAGAACATCTTTCCATGATCTGAATCTCAAGAGAAGGTGGGTAATGCAGCAAGACAATGACCCTAACCACAAAAGTCATTCTAACAAAGAATGGTAAAAAAAAAAAGAATAAAAATGAATGTTTTGGGATGGCCAAGTCAAAGTCCTGACCATAATCCAATTGAAAGGTTGTGGAAAGACCTGAAATAAGCAGTTAATGTGAGGAAACCTACCAACACCCCAGAGTTGAAGCTTTTCTGTATGGAGGAATGAGATAAAATTCCTCCAAGCCGGTGTGCAGAACTGATCAACAGTTACCAGAAATGTTTAGTTGCAATTATTCTACACTGGACAGACATACCAGACACTGAAAGCAAAGGTTCACATATTTTTGCCACTCACATATGTAATATTGGATAATTTTCCTCAATAAATAAATGACCAAGTGTAATATTTCTCATTTGCTGAACTAGGTTCTATTTACCTACTTTTAGGATTTGTGTGAAAATCTGATGATATTTTAGGTCAAATTTATGCAGCAGTATAATCGGTCAAGCACCACTGTAAACCAACAAACAATGTATGTTTACGTACATTGTTTGCAGTTTGAGAGACCAAAAATTTGACAAATTAAACATGAATAAAAAGTTGTTCCACATACACGTCATAGTTCTCTAGAGTCTCTTACGGCAAATGACAATGAGCATCATCGCAGAAATCATAACCAAAAATACAACAGACAGGACATTAACAGAACTAAATAGAAAGGCACTATTCTTCCACATGCTGCATATTTTCTAATGCACCTTCTGTGAGTTCTAATATCTGCAAAAGATTATTCTCTCACTATCCAGATGCCCAGTGCTTGAATGGTGTAAACCTCGGCATATCACAGCTTTATTCAAATCTGTCATGACAATGTGGTGTGAATGTTCCAATTAATATGTACAGCTATTCAGATAAAAAAGAACTGCACATATCAAACCCTGTAAACATCACACCTTCTGCAGTCCACTCCACAATTATTGCCATCCCTGGTAAAGATGAGTAAATAGAGATATAAGTATTTTGGTGAATTAGTTTAACCTCACGGTGAAAAAAAAAAATCTGAAAAAAAAAAACCAAACCACATGTGCCACAATTATCAGCACCCCTTTATTAATACTTTGTACAACCCTTTGTACAACCAGCACTAAGTCTTCTATAACATTTTATAAAGTTGGTGCAGGGAACTGGAGATCATTGCACTCTCCTCTTTAGCTCACCCACACGTTTTCTGGTGAGGACAGAGATAGCCATAGTAGAACCTTGATCTTGTTTTCAGTAAACCATTTTTTGTTGATCTGGAGATGTTTAGGATCATTGTCCTGCTGGAAGAGAGAATAACGAACCTTATTTAGTTTCTAGGCATTTTACTTTTATAATGTAAAATACATTTAATTTTACAGTTAGCCTATGCTACGATATACCCAAACAAGTTTCCCAATTCCTTTGGAGGAAAAACAGTATACATCACATCACAGATCCTCCAGAATACTTAACAGTGAGATATCAGGTTATTTTCAGTATAGGAAGCCCAACCCACATTAAGTGTTTGTTGCCAAAAAGCAATTTTTTAATGAATCTGACCATAGAACATAGTTCTAGTCAAAGTCACAGTAGTGCCCACTCCACATGCTTATATTTGTGATTAGGTAAATAATATTCATTCAATATGCCTGTTCCAATGACATCTAGGCAGGTGAGACTCAAATTAAATAGGCAAATTAAACTAACCAAAAAAGCAGGGATAGCCCTATATTACAGATCCTCCAGCATTCTTAACTGTAGGCGCTGATGTTTTTTATTGTATAGTAATAGTTTTTTTTAAGCCAAACACACCTTGAGTGTTGCCAAAAAGCTCGGTTTTCATTTTATTTGACTAGACGAAGTCCTAGTAGTGTTAGCAAACTCTACATTTGTGGTTAGGTGACAGAAAAGTATTTTTTCTTGGCAAACCTTCCAAATAATCTGTTGGCATGGATGTGGCTTCTGGTGGTAGTACTGGATACTTGATGTCTCCAAGATACCACTTTTTCCTCTTTGCTGTTGTTTTATAGCCATTTAATCTAAATTTGGTTATTTACCAGTTAGTGTTCTTTTTCAGTGATCCTTGGGAATCTATTGTGTATAAGGCAAACATGAGACCTCACACAAGCAATTCTGTCACAGTTCTAGAACATTTTAATTACCATCCAAACAGTAGCTATGGACATTTTCAGGTGAGTGCCTACATTTTATAGCCATTTCCACAATTCTCCTCTTATTTGAATTGTGTTCTCTTGTCTTTCCAATACAGATGAATGACTAAGAGAATTTGTTCCTATATCACCTTATATATACACACCACAGTCTAAGTAAATCATGGATTATTGGTTATAAATTCCTAGACACTCTGATTGACTTGAAAATTTAAATATACATGTATATTTTCTTTCTGAGAATTTCTAGGGGTGCCCTTAATGTGGTTTTGTTAAAAATAATTATTTTTTGATGAGGGAGCCACCCCCAAACCAAATGTACTTCAAATAAAGGTTCAGTTTTTTTAATTTGTACAGTGTGAGATTAGGCTAATTCACCAACTGGTGAAATTCGTATAGCTCTTATTACTTATCTTTACCAAGGGTCAATAATTGTGGAGGGAACTGTATTTCCCTGAAGATAATTATTTTCATTACGGAACTAATATTCATTTAAAATGCCCCAAGAATTGGCTGTTCTAATGCAGACAGTTAGGCAGATGAGACTCAGTTAAATAGGCTAAACCTTAAATCTATAGACTTAAAGCAGCAGGTTGGTTTTCCTTGTGTCCATATTGCCCATTTGTTCTGTTTTATTCAAGAGCTGTCCCCAGAAATGAACACAAAGGCAGACAAAAATGGGCTAGGTATTTTTTTTTTATTTTATAAAAATGCTAGATGCAAATGGATCAACTACATCTACAAAACTAGACTGTTAACCTAAAGAAACAGTGATGGGCAATATGGCAAATATATCATGACACATGACGTTGTTTCACTTCATTTAGTTTTTCTGAGGTTTTGCTAACAAAATATTTAAAGAAACTTACAGAAACCCATATTATTTAAAACAAAAATATGTTTTTGATCCAACACACATGAAAACCCAGACCCCACCCAGAGGCGTGCTGAGACTCGAGTGCCTCTGGTGAGAATGAAAACATGAACAGCTACCTGACATTTCGGTGTGCAACCTGGACAGTGACATGAAACCAGCCTCTGGGAAACACAGATCCAGAACCAAACTACACATTTATGTAACAGAATGTCCCACAACAGGCACCAAACAGAACAAACACCTTTGCTTGAACACCACATGGGATAAAACCTGTGTTGTTGATGAACCAGAACTCTCTCACTCAGACACTCTGGTTAGTATCCTGCCTCTGGAGAAGTGTGGTTTGAGAGGAGGCATGGAACACTAGAGGTTTGGTGTGATGCCAGCAGTGGGAGCTTTGAAATGTGTCATAGGTTGGTTTCTTGGCACCATTAAGTTCAGGTTGTGCCATCTTGCATGACACAGAACAGTAATGGCTCCATGTTACAGAAAACAGCTCTTAAGCTCTTCTTGATTAGAAAAATATAAATTCTAACACGAAGACAACTGCATTTACCTCTGAAAGTCCTGAAGCCCATGATACTGTATCATAAAGTTAATTTGCAATATCAATAAGTGATTACACTCTTCCACAACGGAGGTCCTTTGTCGCGTGCTCACACCACAGAAGGTGGGAATAACTGAGGTTAGACCATCAAATATAGGGACCTTTTTAGCTCCTACTCCAAGGCATGGTCTTTTCTAAGTGCACAGGTTCCCTTATTTACATAAGTAACTCTGACTGGTCCAGATGTAAGAGTACAGCAATGGGTCCAGACATAAGTGCTATAAGTGTACAGTGTTCCAGAGCTATCTGCGATAAGTGAATTTCCGTGAAGTAGCAATGCTATGCTTATTGTAGTATTATACAGTAAGTACATTATTTTAAGTCTTTATAAAATCTTCCCACACTCATACATAATGTATACATTATACATATGCTTCATGTGCACCTTTATGTTGAAACAAATTCCTAGTCTGTGAATCCTGTTCATTGACAATGGAAATAAAGACTGATTCTGATTACCCTTTCCAATTCCCTTAATATTTTTTCAACAAACATCAACTTAAATGTTCATAAAATGTTTTCGTCTTTAGATACATAATTTTAAAAATTTGATATGAGTACTTACAATTGAATATACGTCCTACAGCTAGAATGATTATCTCAAGCTTACCAACAAAGATGGCCATTGCCAAATGACCTTTCAAAATAAAAGACTCCACCTTTACCTAAATGTATACAACTCCTGGCAAAAATTATGGAATCACTGGCTTCGGAGGATGTTTATTCAGTTGTTTAATTTTATTTAAAAAAAGCAGATCACAGACATGACACAAAACTAAAGTCATTTCAAATGGCAACTTT